>CM042564.1:10628741-10823741 GCA_023630585.1 Cranoglanis bouderius
AACTTTTTCTTTTAAAAAAATCCAGTCACAAGCATTTTAATTGTTTTAAGTCTGAACTTATGTCTTTAAGCCATAATTCTTTCACATATGTATATACTCATTTTAGTTGATACCTATTCTGAATTGATCGCCAAAATAATTGAATGTGTCAACACACTATATGTGTCTTCCAATTTAATTTTTTATTGAGGTAGTACTTTAGCTCTACTGGACCACATACAGAAGAAACAGCAAATTAGAAGTCACATTAATCACGAGTATTTGAAATTTCCACTTCTTCCACTTCCACTTCTTGTCTATGACACAAGAGGACATATAATATTCAAAGTTTAGTTAATATATTTGTTTTTTAAAGGAAAAATATCATGATCACACTCGGTTAGTTCATCAGAAAATGAGCAGCAAACGCATACCATGTTTCTCCGTCATGCAACATGCTCATCACTGATGCATTTCAGGTTTTAGGGGATTTTAATTTCTGTGCAAGTTCAATGACTGACTGAACCTCGGCACAAATTAGCATTGTTTAGCACTACTTGTTATTAGGCAAGGATATACACATTATTACACCATTTAATGTTTTCCCTGCTACACCAGACCTGTTTCAACTTCATATAGCTAAAGCAAGGAAAGTCTAAGATGTATAGTCCTTCAGGACTTTGCTTTAGATCGTGAGCTTTAAAGAAAAGCCCAAATTAAATTTCACGTAAATTATATAACTCGCTCAAGGGTTTACACAGTTCTCAGACATTGCCCATTAAGCAAATGACTTGTTTTCACAATCAAACTGAACTTTTGAACTCACACAGACAGACTTCAGATGTTCTACAACAACAAAGGTGTCCAATTTAATCCAAATGGCCAGCATTCTGTAGGTTTGCCTTCCAATCAAGCAGGAGCAGAACCTGATTCACTTCATTTAATAGTTCTTTCTTATTCATTAAATGCCTTTACATAAGATATAGCAGGTGTGTTCCAGCTTGGTTAAAATAAAAACCTTCAGCCACACTGGCTTTTTGTGGATAAGACACATCTGATCTACAACTACTTCAAATTGTAAAATGTCATGCGATTGTATGAAGCAGGGTAGATGAAGGACAAAAGACAAACAATATGGTGTTTTGCCAAAATGGAGAAATGCGCTAAAACAAACTAAAGAAATACTTACTTTTTTTTTTTTTTCACACCTAATCTCTACCCAGTGTGATTACCACAGACAATAATTTGAATCCATTTCCCTGGACTGAGAAGTGTTCACTCAAAATTGTCTCATAGTGGAAGTTTAAGGGCAGTAAGTCAGTAACCGAATGTCTTAGGATGTGACAGTTATGACAAAGCGTCTTATCTAGTTTTATCAAAAGTACCAACAGTGGAGCAATACAGTAATAAGTATTTCAGGCTTTTTACGCTTTCCCAAAGGCTTTGTGGTATCCTTGTGACATCAGACTCATACAGCCAATTTACTAAATCTCTAAAAGAATGAATAATACAGTCTTAGAGCTTAATTCAACTTTCATTAAAAAATTAATGGAAAAAATTGAAGGATTAAAAATTTAAGGAATTCTACAAAAATATGTACTTCATATATGTAATATTTACAGACTGCCCTACAACTGCCCTTAGACTTCCATTATAAGCGAGCATTAAAAAATATTTTCTCTGTTCTTTTCTCAGTACTGTATAACATGTCTATAACATACACTACAGATCAAGGATGTTGAAATTATGTTGAAAAACACTGGTTTATTCCTTTAATCAGGATTACCTTACATTTAACTTAATTGACTAGACTATATTTTGACAAAAGCACCATATGTCAGGCCTGAGACACACGGTGAGTGTGAAACAGACTCTGGGGTTGAGTCTGAATACCAGCGTACGACCCACGTCACTTACGGATGTTTTACAGTGGGGCCGGGGAGGAATCGGGAACACTGTCTATAAACATGCGAAGGTAAAGTAGACACGGTGAGTCACTGAGTTACATTTCTGTATGAGCAAGAAAAAAGAGAGAAGCGGAAACTGGGAACAAGCTACACTTACTCCTTTGGGGCAGTTGAATATTCCGGGACGTCCAGGTGGGCCGGGGAGACCAGGTGGGCCCTTTCACAGATGGAGGATGGAGGAAGAGAGGTTGAGGGATGGAAAAAGGGAGAGAAAATACAGTGATATTATTATTAGGAATTAAACCACTAGAAGTTAACATTTCATAGCATAGTCAAGTTATCAGAGTTATATAGAATTATTCTGCAGTCACTATAATAAAGCAAGAGTAAGGGTTTCTTTTAAGGTATGCAGATTTTTAATTATCAAAAATGAATGCTTAACCATTAAGTCTAGCAAGCACAATATTTACAGAAACAGAATTATGGATATAAATAATTTAATGAACTCAAAAATGACCTGAAATATGATGCCTTTAATATTATTGATATTATTAATTCATAACTAACTAACTAACTAACTAGTTTATCCACTAATTTCTGATACATAGACATGGACACGTGCTACAACTACAGTGTAAACCGTGATTTTTACAGGCTGTTTCTATTCCCATATGATAACATGCTGTTGTTCAAGTTGCTTTTCATCCTCTTAGAGTGCAAGAACTGCTCTAGGAGAAGATAAATGTGGCAAGTGGCATAATTACAACTCAGTATGGAAACCAGACGTAGTTGTTCATAAATCTGAAAATATTGTCAACACTCAGATAAGATTTTAAGACTAAAAGAGAACATTTGATGTGTGAGTGTGTGTGTGTGTGTGTGTGTGTGTGTGTGTGTGTGTGTGTGTGTGAGAGAGAGAGAGAGAGAGAGAGAGAGAGAGAGAGAGAGAGAGAGTGAGAGAGTGTGTGTGTGTGTGGGTGTGTGTGTGTGTGTGGGGGTGTGTGTGTGTGTGTGTGTGTGTGTGTGTGAACCACAAAATTAATGACATCCTTCATGAAAATGAGCAAAAATAAATAGATTCAGTGAAAAACACATGCAGTGATTGGCATCTTGAGCTTAAACATATGGGGATGTTGTATAGTTTTATTTTAATGCAATATCTTTCATCATGGGAAATTATTATACAATTATACAATAATATAATACTATATGATTGTATAGTAGTGCATTTGTTGTGCAGAACACTAGTTTCAAAATTATCAGCATGTCCACAATTAATATTAGGTGTGAACTCATCTGGACAGAAAAAAAAAAAAAAAACAACCAAATAAAAAGAACTTAAGCAAATCTTTGTGGCAGGTGAGCTGTTTTAGTCTTTTTTTTCTCTTCTTTTTTTTAAAAATTATGACCCCACTTAGCTTAATTGTAACTTTAAAAATTACCATTAGTAACTGTTTGTGTTTTTTGCATATCATTTACATACCTTGTGCAGGTGAGCAAGCACCCTTTTGTCTTGAGCGCTTTTGTTTTCCCCATGATGAGGGATGACATAGCAATTTAACGTTTGCTAGAAGGGTGCCAATAATTCTGCAGTTTACTGTATGTGCGTGATACTGTACATACCGGTAATCCATTTGTATCTCCCTTTTCTCCTTTGCGTCCATTCAGTCCAGGACGACCCTACGACAAGACAGAAGAGGTATAAATATTAATGTGCAAATCATATTAACCCCAGTCAGAATATTTGACCATATTTGGATGCACAACATCTGCATTAAACACAGACAGCCCAAGAAAATATACTGAATTTGCATGGCAGAATGTTAACTTATGTTAACTTACTGGACGGCCAGGAAATCCGAATTCCCCTTTGGGTCCGCTTGGTCCGACTGGGCCCTGTTTGATAAAGCCAAATACAGGAAAAATGATGACCTTGAGGCACGACTCTGCTCTAATCAATACTGCAGCCTTTATAACAGGTGCACAGACAAATGAAGTCAAGCTGTAAGAAGTGGAACGTGCCAAAAAAAAAAAGGAAAACTGTTCCACTTGGTCTACTCCAGTACAGGCAACTCTGGCCTCACAACATTTTCCAAAACACTTTGAACAGAAGCAGCTGTAGCCATACAACAAAGGCATGGGGAAGAAAACAGAAAAAAGCTTCAAACTAGAGCATGATAAACAAAAGTATAGTAACTCAAATGGCCAATAATTAATATTACAGTATATATAAAATATCATTGTAGTGTCTTTGCACTCACCATTACACCAGGCAGTCCAGGAACACCACTGTCACCCTAAAAAGACAGTACATGTTAACATTTTCAGATAATTAATACAAAAATATTAATTATTAATATATAATATTAATTAATTTTTAATATATAATATAATTAATATTAATTACAATAATACAAAACCTGCAGAGAGTTAGCCGATGGAAATTCGCATTAAACTCAATAACATGCCCACATGTAAACAATACCATTACAACAGTAATGAATCCAAGCTAAGGAAACCACACAAATTACTAATGGAAGCAATGTTACACTGAGATATTTGTATACATGAATCCATGCATGAAGTTGCTGTCACTTTTGTTCAAATAAATCAATGTGAAATCCAAATTTCAAACTGTTTTTAAACTGCTTGCTGACATTAATCTATTCTTCAGTGGTGATCGTAAACCAAAGTCATGAGCAGCATTGCTATTTTTATATTATTATACACATGTATGCAAGTATGCGTCTGGAGCACATTACCAATAAACATTTGTTAGGCTCCATCTATCAGTGATAAAAAAGAATTCATTTATTTATTTTTTAAACAGCTAAAAAGATGTATTTTCTCTTTAACATTATAAAGGCTTATTATTTGCCTTATTTCTACAGGCAGATTACTATTCAATCACTTTTAAATTACTTTACTTTTAAATCATTTTATTCTGCTATTTCCATTGCTACTATTTGTTGCATTTTTATTATACTATTTAATAACTGACTACCTTTATTTCTCTGTTTTCCCCCAACTTCACACCTTAAAGCAGCTACAGAGATAAAGTTTCTTAAACAGAAGCCACCTTGAGTCCTTTTGGTCCCTGAGGCCCAGTCACTCCGGACAACCATGATCCATCTGCACCAGTAGCGATCCCTGGTTCTCCTTTCTCACCCTACACACACACACACACACACACACACACACACACACACACACATGAACATATATAGACATGCATGCACATCAAAAAAGCAGCTGAAAAACAAATAAAAGCAAGTCCACAGACATTTACACATAAAGTTTTATGAAAAGTCCTATCTCTTTTGAAATGAACTGGAGTTCTGCATGAATCAGCCATTAGCCATTAATGTATGTAGATCTGATATAAAGAAATAGACTTATAAAACAAACAACACACAATGTTTTATGGTGATGTTCTTTCATTTAACATCCATCCATTCATCCATTTTCTATACCGCTTATTCTACACAGGGTCACAGGGGAGTGTGGACACTATCCCAGGGGACTTGGGGCACAAGATGGGGGACACCCAGTATGGGGTGCCAACCCATCGCACACACATGCACACACTACGACGTCTGTGTCTGGAAATGCCAATCAGCCTACAGCACGTCTTTGGACTGGGGGAGGAAACCGAAGTTCCTGGAGGAAACCCCTGGAGGAAGCTCCGCCCACACAAGGCAGAGGCGGGATTCGAGCCCCCAACCCCGGGGGTGCGAGGCAAATGTGCTAACCACTAAGCCACTGCGCCCCCCTTCATTTAACAATGTTTTCTAAATTAAATGCACTACTGTATCTAATTTGTATTTGTGAAATTTAACTTGTTGCGCTTTTGCTTTGTTGCTTGCTGCTAATGCTGAAATCGCGGCTCTGCATCATGGACATAATTAGAAAATGAATGTCGCCTGCTGCTTTGTTGATTGTTAGTGTGAACATAGGGTTAAAAGTAGACTAAAAACCCCTACCTGTCCAATGAACCCTTAACAAAGTGTTTTATTTTTACCACTGAAGATTGTTTTAAAGAGATTCTAACTAGTGGTTGTTGTTTTGTTTTTTTTGTTTGTTTGTTTTTCAAAATGGCGGTTGTCTGACTTGAGTGAAAACTCGTGAATATGTCATTGTTCAGTACATTTGGTAGAAGGGTAACTAATTTCAGTGCAGGTATCTAGTTGACATTACAGGTCACCTGGCAATGGAAACATGAATTAAAATGTGGGCTCATGGTTTTGTTATTACACTGTGCTATATCACACTGTCCAGTGAAAAGAAAGTGCCAAATGGCATAAAACATATGAGTGAATAAGAAACGTTAGTTCAAGTACCGCACTACTAAAATGCTGTAGTGTGATTTAAAGAGGCCTTTCAAGCAAGGCATCACAAATTATAGCTGAACTGATTATACCTGACTGCAATAGAGGAATGAGTGAAAATACCTCCTAACCTCTGGGCAGGACTGATCGGCAGCTATAGAAAGCAGATGGTTGAGATTACTGCCAGTAAAAAAAGGTTTTACTTGTTACTATATATAAGGATTCACATACTTTCCCCAACAATCACTGTGTTTGAGAGTGCAAATAATTTCCTAAGATAAAGATTGAGCACTACTCACTACTCCAAACTGTTGGGGTGTTTGGTAAAAATATTTACTAATGTGACTTGAAAAGATTAGATCACAGTTTATGAGGCATTTATATGGAAATCCAGATAATTACAAAGAAAGCCATGAAGTATTTTTCACAACGGATAAACAAGTACCACATATATATGCAAGCAAATGTGGGCAAGGTCATGTGTTGTATAGCAGTGCATTGCAGGGTGAAAATACACACATGCAGGCACGCATGTGCACACATGCACACACACTTTCAGGTTAATATAAACCATATGCCAAAGAAAGCACCCGAGGACCTTTTAAAAGAGGTTAGTATTGGATAACAATCTCATTCTTTTTTTTCTCATTCTGAGTAGGTCTGGACTGAGTTTGCTGGTGTGTGTGTGTGTGTGTGTGTGTGTGTGTGTGTGTGGTAGTGATTAAGCTCTTACACAGCAATGCTTCGTACTTGCCAGAAACTCAATATGGAGACAATCTTGAATTGAGTGCGTCACTTCTGTGATTAAAATCTAACACGTATAGATGCCTTTAAAGGCTTTTTGGAACAGTGACGTTTTAACACATAGATATCAGAAATGGCTTGGCAATAATGTTTCTAGTTTCTTATATATGAAGCATTTCATTAATCAATCTTTGCCTGACTTTAGGCCAGGTTTCTTCATCATCAGCCTCACCTTTAAACCCGGGGGCCCCTGGACTCCTGGGATGCCGCGGTCACCCTTTGGACCTCTTGGCCCCTGAAAAAAATTAAACACAAAATGAAAAAGGTTAAAAGGACTGCTTAAAGTCCATCAGTTACCAATAAAGATTCCAATTTACAGTAATAGGCAGCAAAGAACAGCATCCATGTTTGATTAAAAGAAAAGTGAAAATTCAAAACATATGTAATAGACAGTATGCAGAAATGTGCAGAAAATACTACAGTACGTACAATGCCTTGCACTAATATTAGCACCCTTGGTAAATATGAGGCTGTGAAAAATTGTCTTTATTGTTTAACCTTTTGATGTTTTGTTAAAAAAATTCATAACAATGGGTAAGACCAAGGAATATAGCTGTGATGTGTGGCAAAAGGTTGTTGAGCTTTACAAGATGGGAAGTGGCTATAAGAAAATAGCACAAGCATTGAAAATGCCCATTTCCACCATCAGGGCAATAATTAAGAAGTTCCAGTCAGTTGGAAATGTTATGAATCAACCTGGAATTGGACGTGTGTCTATATTGTCTCAATGCACTGTGAAGAGGATGGTGCGAGTGTCCAAAAATTCTCCAAGGATCACAGCTGGAGAATTGCAGAAATTAGTTGCGTTTTGGGGTCGGAAAGTCTCCAAAACTACAATCCAAAACCTCTACTCTCATCCAAAACAAACTCAAGCATCTTCAGTTTGTCAGACACTACTGGAACTTCAAATGGGATCAAGTTCTATGTTCAGATGAAACCAAAATAGAGCATTTTGGCAATAAACACCAGAGGTGGTTTTGGCACACACAGAGAGGTAGCCATATGGAAAAGTAACTCATGCCCATGGTTAAATATGGTGGAGGCTCTTTAATGTTTTGGGGCTGTTTTTCTGCCAGAGGACCTGGACATTTTGTTAGGATACATGGCATCATAGACTCCATCAAATATCAACAGATAGACCTTGAGCCCTCTTTGCTATGGTGAACAAGCTAATTCACTCACCAGCTCAGGACCCACACAGCTCTGACGGACTTTGTGACTCATTTCTGCACTTCTTTCAAGATAAAATTGTTTCCATTTCTGATGATCCTCTGCACAAATGTCTGTCTGAACACCCTGTACACCCTTTCTCCACCTTCACTCCAACTTGCCCATCTTCAGTCAGTGATTTAATTTTACATTCTAACTCATCATCCTGCCAGTTGGACCCTGCCCCAACCTCCCTTCTTAAACACTGTAAATCATTTCGGCACCATCAATCATCATGTGTCATTTCGGCACCTATTTCACATTTGATGAACAGATCTCTTACATCTGTCATTGTTCCAACTGATCTTAAAATTGCTGCTGTTACGCCAGTCCTTAAAGGTCCCAACTTAGATCCATCTTCCCTCTGCAACTATCATCCTATTTCTAACCTGCCTTTCATATCTAAACTTCTGGAAAAAGTTGTAGCCTCCCAGTTGTAACATCTGAACGTATCAAACTGATTTCTGAATCAGCCTGGATTTAGCAAAGAAGTTTCTCTGTCTCCTTGAGCTGTGAATCCTTATCTAACCTCTTCACCAGATGCCATCGGAATGCGACACGATCCCCCCTCTTCAGACACACACAAACATACAAAGCACACACCCGTGCACACACAATGTAAGAATTTCTTTTGAATGTAACATGTAATTATATGTAATTATTCGATGCCTAAATAGTGTGATGTTATCTTGTTTACATATATTGTGTGTTTATGTAACGTAACTATAATGATTTTAGATAGCTTAACTTAGGATATTATTTTAAATGTCTGTAACCATGTTTTACTTGTAATATTCTTTATAAGTCCATCGAATTTGATATGTGGTTAATCATCTTGTGATACCCTGATTGATTATGCATATCATATTGCAATGGGATACATTATTTCATGCTTTTTCTTAATTTCACACGTAATACGGTTTAAACCGGCTCCTCCCTGGACATGCAAATTCAGGTCTGAGACCAGACAAAGAGCGTTCATCCCGCCAACAAATCCAACTTCCTGATTGGCCAATAGCCCAAAGAGGCGTGTGTGTTGGTGTTGTCTTTAAAACAACACCACGCTTTGAAATCCTTCTTCCTTCACTCTCTTCACTCACACTCTTCAACTTCACTTCTACGCTCCTTCCGGTTTCTCTCCCCCGGGGCCACGTGCCCCGGAAAGAGGAAGCCAGGATCTCTCTCTCCCGGACAAAAGATGCAACCGCCTCACGGCCCACGACTTTTCAAACGGCACGACGAACCAGCGAACTCTACACGACCTCGCGCGAACTTTCAGACCGAAGCCATGCAAGTATAGTTAGTGGATCTATATCTGCGTATAAGATTGTACCCCTGTTTACAGGAGATTTAAGTTCATTGCTGGTTTTGAAAAAGGCTAATTAGTTGTGTTTTTGTCTGCCATTCCCTTTTATTTCATTACTTTCTCTCTATACCTTTTCTTTCCTTGTATATAGATGTACATATGTATGTTTTGCTTAGAGTTAGTCGTGTGTATCCATAGTTACATCTAGTTATTAAAATCTATTATCCCACGCTTGATTGTCTCTGTTTTGGTCACGTGATGAGTAAATCCTACGCTGCATAAGATCTCGGTTACCCGCTCTAATTTTAATAACAAAATTCTTTGGTTACCTGCTCTAATTTTTAATAACAACTTCGTTGGTTAATCCTTCCTGGCCAGAAGGATAAACTCCCTCTTTAGAGTTCATAATTCTAAACTAGACTACAGCTAAACCTAAGGCTGATCTAGACCACATACATAGTCATAATTAATTATAATCCGTTGTAGTTAATTATCTATATGTATATGTGCACATACATTAATTCCCTTTAATGGCTGATGTATATTTATAACTGGTCACAACACACGTTGATTAGATATATAGATATGTTTCACGCCATTCGAGCTAATTCCTTATATAAATTGGAGAATACATTTAAAAATGTTAAACATCTTTTAATTCATTACATAAATTGTAACTGGTGGAGAATATTTTTAAACGTTGCAGATTCATCCAATTTACTACACATTCTGGTAGATAATGCGGGCACGCTTTAAAAATCGCCTCCTTTAAAAAGGTGCTTCGAATCCAAGCGTGCGCTTCTGTTTCGTTTTTCATGTTTAAAGTTGATCCATTACATTATTCTGGTGGAAAAGAATAATGCTAGTAATGATTGATTCGTTACACAGTTACAATCACATCTTGCAGCTAATAATCTCTATGACCCTTTCCAATGTGGTTTTCGCTTATTCCATAGCACTGAAACTGCTCTTTTGAAGGTTATTAATGATCTCCTCCTCTCTACTGACTCTGGATTTCTCAGTATTCTGATTTTGCTTGACCTGAGCTCTACTTTTGACACTGTATGCCACAAAACACTCCTTTCCTGACTTTCAGATATTGGTATTACTGGAACTGCTCTATCCTGGTTTTCTTCTTACCTCACTAACAGACAATTTTTTATCTCAATTAAGAAAAATAAATCTCATACTGCTCCTCTAACTCAGCGTATCCCCCAGGGTTCTGTACTAGGTCCACTACTGTTTATAATTTACACTCTCCCACTAGGACAGATCATCCGTAGTCATGGTCTCAGATATCACTGCTATGCTGATGACACCCAGATTTATACATCCGCACATCTTAATGAAACACATGCCATCAGTGATGCTGACAAAACTGAGATCATGATTACTAGGCCACAATCATTAATAAGAATATATTGACATTTGTATCAATGTTGATGGAAATCTGACCAAACTCTCTAAAACCGTTAAGAATCTGGGAATCACTATCGCTCCATCCCTTACTTTTGAAGCCCACGTTAGAACCATCACTAAAACTGCTTTCTTTCATCTACGTCACACTGCATGTCTCCACCCCATTCTCAGTTTAAAGGATGCAGAATCACTAGTTTTCATATCATCACGTCTTGACTACTGTAACTCACTCTTTACTGGCCTGCCAGCTAGAACTATTGCCCGATTATAATACATCCAAAACTCTGCAGTTAGAGTCCTCACTAACACCAAGAGTTCTGCACACATTACTCCCATCTTGTTTAGTCTTCACTGGCTACTTGTCTCATGCCGTATTAAGTTTAAAATTCTTCTCCTGACATACAAAGCTCTCAGTGATCTGGCACCTCGTTATATATGCGATCTGCTACATCCATACCAAATTACTGTCTGTCCCTAGATTTCGTCTATCCACTTTTGGTGGGAGATCCTTCAGTGTAGTTGCACCTAAACCATGGAACTCTTTACCTCAGAGCTTCCGTGGCATCTCCTCTATTTCTATCTTTAAAACTCAGCTTAAAACACATTATTTGACTAGTACTGAGTGATGTCTTATTTTATGTTTTGTATTTGAGACTAAACAAAAACTTCTGTTGAAATGTATATTAATGTACTTTGTCCTGTTAAATGTATATGAAGTGTAAAGTGTGCTTGAGCTTGTGGAAAGGTGCTATATAAATAAAATGTATTATTATTAATATTATTAGATATTAAATTAAAACCTGACTGGCTGTGGTTGGATCTTCCAACAGGACATTGATCCAAAACATACATCAAAATCAACACAAAAATGGTTTACTGACCACAAAATCAAGGTCCTGCCATGGCCATCCCAGCCCCCTGACTTGAAACCCATAGAAAATCTGTGGGGTGAACTGAAGAGGAGAGTCCACCAGCGTGGACCTCAAAATTTGAAGGATCTGGAGAGATTCTGTATGGACGAATGGTCTCAGATCCCTTGCCATGTATTCTCTAACCTCATCAGGCATTATAGGAGAAGACTCAGGGCTGTTATCTTGGCAAAGGGAGGTAGCACAAAGTATTGACTAAAAGGGTGCCATTAATTGTTGCACACCTATATTTAACAAAGATATTTTTTGATAAACCTGTGTTTGTAATTGTTTGATATCCATGAGAGCAGAGTATTTTTGTGAATGTTTTGAACAACAGATCAAAAGGTTAAACAATAAAGACAAATTTTTACAGCCTTCTTTGCTCATATTTACCAAGGGTGCCAATATTAGTAGAGGGCACTGTAAATCACTTAAGGACATGTACTTAGAGGTACTTAATTAAAGACTGGTAAAAGTGCAAAAAAAATGCAAAAATCATAGCATAGCAGTTTTGTCATGGAAGGAATAAAACATTATGAATCATGTAGGAAAATAATCAATGGCTGGGTGATATGATGCGACCTGAATTGAAGCAGAGTTACTGTTACCACCCTGGAATTAATTATCTTTCTATAGCACTTCCCAGAGGATTTTATTCCTCTGACACCACAAAAATCTGCTAACGATTACAATTTTTATTTATTAAAGATTGACACATCACACTTTTATCCATCATCCATATACAGCATTTGCCAAAAGTCTCCATACATTAAGAAATTAACACTTTGTAGCAAAATGTCTTCCAAAATTTTTCATACACACATCACACACGACACTTCTGCCGAACTTATTAACAATTTCAAAAAAGACTGGAAGTGTTACTGACCAACCGAGAAATGGACGTCCACAAACATCCAGTGACCGACATGGTGCTGGGATACATAGTCCCCTCTGTATGGAGACTTTTGGGACACCCTGTAGTTATATTTAATGTTGTGGAATGTCTGCAAAAGGAGTTATTGCTTACAACATAACAACTAAAAACAGTCACTCCTTCACCAGCCTCAACTGTTTTCTCATTTGAATAAGATGTAATAAATAAATAAATAAATAAATCAACCACACAGCTTGTCATGTTACAGAGAAACCACAAAGCTCAAAGGTCTCTGTCCTGAAGACTCTCCTGTGTCCAAAATCCTAAAGAAACAGCTTTACCTCTGACTGTTACAAAGTGCTGATACTGGAGTAACAATACATTTTCAAGTCTGTTTATTATTTTTTGATTAGGTGGAGCATCCGCCAAGTCCCTGTGAATGAGTTGTTACTATAGAAACAATAACGTATCAGAATGAGTGCATTAGTATAAACCTGTGATTTGCCTTGCAACCTGAGCTACTTTTATAGCGGCTGCTATAGAAAATGAATCAACACTTTCTGACCAATCAGATTAAAGAAATCAATAGTGCTGTAGCATACATTATTTTAAGAAACAGGCATCACTGTACATAACGTTTGTATTTAACTGTTTGTATAGATACTGTACCTTTAGCCTAAACCTCATTCTCTCATTAATTTCCAGATACTATTCTACATAAATACTGCAATTGAGCAGAAATGTTGAAAGACATTTTTCAGCTTGTTGTTGTTGTTGTTGTTGTTGTTTCAGCATAAAGCCCAGCTGGATCTATTATCTTCAATCACAGGCTTTGTATCTGATCTCTCAAAAGAGTTTTCAACATAAAATTAAACTTTATAGATGTGAGACTCTAGACTCCAGACTGCTCCTCTGAAATACAGTGACAGAAGATATTTTCCTCAGTGTATAATTGGAGCCTTTGAGCTTTTACACAAGGGAAGAGAAGACTGTGTCTAGGTCAAATGCAGACTGGAAACTCGAACTGATTAGATTTAATGATGTTCTCCAGTGTTTTATTCTCCTTGTTTTCCTTCACACTTTGTCCAGGCAGCAGAGCATTGTAGGAAGGCATCACTAATGCATTGAGATCATTAGGAGCAACGTTTACTGTTTCACACACTGTCACTGTTACTGTTTAACTCTTTCACACACAATCACTCAAGATTAGGACAATGTTTTTCTCTTCACAAGTTTACACAGACTCACTGAGTGGTTTTGCTAAGTCTCAAAAATACTGAACAGAATAAGAACCAAGTCAGACTGTAGTTTGGCTAAAAGGCAAATCACAGGTTCTTCTTATAATACGTATATAACTGTTTCTATAGTAACAGCTTAAACAGGGACTTGTATAGAAGACACTCCACATGAACAGATTTTCAGATGTGTATACTTGTTGATATGGCAAAGTTTTCTGTGAGTTTATTTAGCATTTTTGGAAGTCTCTAGTGTCAGTGCTTTTGTAACAGTCAGAGGTAATCTGTAACTTTAAAAGAGCATTGAAAGCCAGATTATAACACTATAAACACACAAAATGTGTCTCATAATAATTTATGAGAATGGTCAAGAGTGCCTTTGCTGTCCTTTATTATTTATAATAAGCTCCTATGAGCTGTAAGATAATTGACTAAAAATTGACTACAGCTTCTTTAATCTTTCTGACACACATCAGAAAGTCTTCAAGACAGAAGAGTTTGCACTTTTCGGGTTATTAGTAGCATGACCATGTGCAGGTTTTTTGAGAAAAGAAAGGCTGGTGAGGGTTATACTGTAACTGTTATAACATAATGGGAATTACTTGTTTTGCAGACTTTTCACAACATTAAATGTAACTATAAACAGATCAATTGCGTGTGTGTGTGTGTGTGTGTTTTAATAAATAAATTAACCATCATTAGCATATTGCTGTGGTCTAAGAGGAACGACACATTTCAGTGCTTCAGTAACTTTGTGTCACATTTTGCTGAATTGCACCTCCCCATTATTTTCCTATAACATCTTGTGCAAAAAGTGTTTTATACCTTAACTATGGTCTATATTTCTCTCTTTATACAGGTGACACTACAGAATTGATACTAATCTGCTATTGCATGATTGTTATACCACATTATTATATGCCAGGATTAGAAAACTACATTTGAATAACCGAATACCCCTTGAGAGGTCGGAAATGTACTCACCAATGGACCTTGAGGTTCAAAAAGCCCTGTGAAGTTGTAAAGGCCCTCAGTATCGTTCAGCATTAACTGGTAAGTAGATAAACAAATGTGTAAGCGATTTTTCAGTTGAGGTTAAAATCTAAATACATGTTAAAATGAATGAACTCACATCCTGAAGGTTGAGGACAGGTCCTGGTGGTCCGGGTGGTCCTGGTGGACCAGGAAGACTGACTCCATCTAGACCTCTTTCTCCCTAAACACGTTAGTTTTTCACATTTGTAGTTGAAATACAGCAGGGAGAAATGGACAGTAAGATACAGACTGTTTGGAAACATACCTTCTGCCCCATTTCCCCTTTCTCTCCTTTCTCGCCCTGGAGTAAAACAAAAAACAGGAAAGAAAGAAAACATATACAAATATGTACTATACATAGTACAGTATAGCATTTGAAAGCAGATAAAACTACATTTAAACTCACAGAGAGAATGAGAGCTCTGAAATTTGAATGGGTACTATCATTACCACAGGCTATTTCTTTATTGCTTTTTTGTACCATTGTTATTTTAAGAACTCTTTACAAACGTGGTGAGCCAAAAAACATTTTGGAACAAACAACACATCAAACATTGAGGTGGAAGGGCCACAAGAGCAGAAGACCACAGTGAGTTCCACTCCTGTCAGCCAGGAACAGGAATCTGAGGCTACAGTGGGCACAGGTTCAGCCAAACTAGACAGCTGAAGATTGGAAAAATGCTGCCTGGGTTTGTTCCAACCTTGAACTGTCCAGTTTTAAGGTATTTCTGACAACAGAACTGACAATTACTGAGGTGTTTTTATTTTTTATTTTTGCACCATTCTGAGTTAACTATATTGTGTGTGAAAAGAGATTCAAAGAGATCAGCAGTTTATGAAATTCTCAAACCAGCAACCAAACCAGCCTGGCTCCAGCAACCATGCCACAATCAAACTCACCGAGATCACATTTTTATTTATTTATTTATTTTTTGCCATTCTGATGTTTGATGTGAACATTACCTGAAGCTCTTGGCCTGTATCTGCATGATTTTATGTATTGCGCTGCTGCCACATGATTGGCTGATCGGATAATTGCATGAATGAGCAGGTGTACAGGTGTTCTTAAGTGGACGGTGAGTGTAATACCAATTCTAATATCCCTGCTCAAGCATTTCTAATATTTCTAGCAGATTTTATGCATCCTGTGCACCAAAAGTCAAAGATAAGTGATAAATAAAGCTGTGAATGTTTTTTTTTTTTTTTTTTAATAAGGTTTTGCTTAAGGATCAGGAAATACTGACATTTCTTCCAGGAAGTCCAGGTTTCCCTTCAGGGCCTGCAGGACCAGGCTCCCCCTAGAGGCATAAGTGAGAAATAATCATCAGATAATCATCATTTCTAACAGCAATCTTATGTCAAATTTTAAATAGTGGAATAAATATTCAGCTTATATATACACAAGTATGAAAATATTTTGCTCTAACATCGCTAAAATCACTGATAAAGTGGTGTCACATCTGTATGTCACATGCGTATTGAACCAAATCCGTTTAACTGTGCTCTTCTCCATTGTGGAATATTTCAGTGCTAATTTAAAGACAGGTTTTTTTCTATTTGACACATTTAAGTGACACATTTGGACGCTAAAATGTACCAGTATAGCTGAAGTGGCACCATGCAAAACAAAAGCAATGTAAATCAGAAACCAGTAGTAGCAAATATAAGCTTCCACTGCATAATGAATATAAAGGAGGGGTTAAATATGAGTGGTGAGTTCTTCTGACCACAGCAGACATGCTGTTTGATAATTTTTTGCACAGCAGAGATTATTAGGTAAATAAAATCCTAATGGGAAGCAAATGGGTGGGAACTGCAGGCTTCCTTTGGCAACAAGGGACAGGAAACTGTGGGCCTCATTTATCAAATATCTTCATGTGAGCACAGTCTACGTTTGAGCACAGAAAAGAGACAAATGAGAATTTCAAGTGGAATTTACCAATCATAAATCACAGATGGTCCTATCATCTGCATATAATAAAATACTAAGTTGGCTGAGTTATGACAAAAAAAGAAGAAAGTGAAATCCTTTGCCTTAAAAAAAAAAAAAAAAAAAAAAAAAAATGGGACTAGCCAGCCAAGTTAGGAAATTGAGGTTTCCAGGTTCATAAATACAAGGTTCTGTTTGACATTTTGGTCAAAAATGAGTTAACCGTGTATACTTAATTACTGGGTGATACTTCATTCTCATGTGTTATTATGATTATTATGATTATTATTATTATGATTATTATGATGATGATTATTATTATTATTGTCAAAGTGTTTAGCTATCTGCTGACCAATCATCATCCAAGCCTCAGAATGGCGAGCCTGAGGAGAAAGAAACTTCTAGTTGCAGATGTTTTAAGTATGCTCAATGCAGTTTAATGCTCAATAAGTTTAAGATCTTAATAAAAAAAAATTATTTATACAAAACAGAATTAAAATGTCTTTGCACTGCTGAACTGTTTTTTTTTTTTTTTTTTTCTTTTAAAGAATTTTTTGAAAGATTGAAGGATGATGCTATGAGAAACAGACACATTGGACCTTCTAAAACCAAACAGTATTTGAGTCTACAGAATGTTTTTGACCAGTCTTCAAAAATCCCAACTTTCTCATCATCTCAGAATTTTGATAAAAATTAATATTGTGTAGGTCCCCCTTGTGTGGCCAAAACAGCTCTGACCCTTTGAGGTATGGACTAGATAAGGCCTCTGAAGGTATCTGGTACCAAGACATTAGCAGCAGATCCTCTGAGTCCTGTATGTTGCTTGGTGGAGCCTCCATGGATTGTACTTGTTTGTCCAGCACATCCCACAGATGCTCGTCTGTCACAATTTGACCCTTGTCAAAAATACGCATGTCCATTTTTCCTGCTTCCAACACATCAACTTTGAGAACTGACTGTTGACTTGCTGCCTAATATACCCCACCCCTTGATAGGTGCCATTGTAATGAGGTAGTCAATATATTCACTTCAACTGTCAGTGGATTTAATGTTATGGCTGATCGGTGTATAATGGTGAGCTGTAAATGTTAAAATGTATATTTCTTAATATACTAAAAAGTCACAAAACATCCAATAATTATACTTTTCATAAGTGAAGTTTACTGAATATATGTGTTTACAATTGTGGTCACATAAACAGGTACTAACCTTCTCTGAAGTACCTGGAAGACCGTTCACACCATCTTTTCCCTGAATCAGAAAAATACAACAGATCCAGCGTAGCATTTTAGTTAATGATAGACCTTCACTCCTTGATGCACTCATACTTTAAGTACTATACAGATGCATCTCAAAAAATTATAATATCATGGAAAAGTTCATTTTTTTCCATAATTTAATTCAAAAAGTGAAACTTTCATATATTCTAGATTCATTACACATAAAGTGAAATATTTCAAGCCTTTTTTGTTTTAATCTTGATGATTACGGCTTACAGCTCATGGAAATAAAAAATCCAGTATCTCAAAATATTAGAATAAAGAATTTATAATACAGAAATGTCGACCTTCTGAAAAGAATGTAAATTTATGCAATCGGGGCTCCTTTTGCACGATTTACTGCATCAATGCGGCGTGGCATGGAGGCAATCAGCCTGTGGCACTGCTGAGGTGTTATGGAAGCCCAGGTTGCTTTGATAGCGGCCTTCAGCTCGTCTGTATTGTTGGGTCTGGTGTCTCTCATCTTCCTCTTGACAATACCCCATAGATTCTCTATGGGGTTACTAGTAGTTTTGGCACTGTGGGCATGTGCCAAGTCCTGCTGGAAAAGGAAATCAGCATCTCCATAAAGCTTGTCAGCAGATGGAAGCATGAAGTGCTCTAAAATCTCCTGGTAGATGCTGCATTGACTCTTGACTTGAGAAAACTCAGTGGACCAACACCAGCAGATGACATGGCACCCTAAATCATCACTGACTGTGGAAACTTCACACTGGACTTCAAGCAGCTTGGATTCTGTGCCTCTCCACTCTTCCTCCAGACTCTGGGACCTTGATTTCCAAATGAAGTGCAAAATTTACTTTCATCTGAAAAGAGGACTTTGAACCACTGAGCAACGGTGTTTTGAGTAAAAAGGTGTTTTGAGTTAATTAGCTGATTAGAGTCTTCTCAGGTCGACTTTGCTGTATTATAAATTCTTTATTCTAATATTTTTAGGATACTGGATTTTTCCGTATCTCATTTCCATGAACAAAAAAAAGCCTTGAAATATTTCACTTTATGTGTAATGAATCTAGAATATATGAAAGTTCCACTTTTTGAATTAAATTACGGAAATAAATTAACTTTTCCACGAAATTCAAATTTTTTGACATGCACCTGTATGTAGTTTTGAGTAACACTGAAAAAACAACAACAACTAAACATACTAACAGTATGGAATGGCAAAATGGGTATGAACATAAAATTAAAGTAAAATATTAAAAAACAAACTGAACTAATAAAAATTGATCACATAAATAATGATAAATCAAAAATCATTCAAATTAGTTTCTGAAGTTCTACAGAGGTAAATCCACCTGTGGTCCTGGGGGGCCAGGCAAACCAGGTATACCCTGCAGGAGAAAAGGGAGACTTGAGTTTGTAAACAAGTATAAATTCTTAATCAACTACAAGACAAATACAAAAAAATAATTCATCCTGCCACTCTGCTACTGAAAATGCACTTACAGGAGGCCCTCTGGGGAGAATCGGCCCAAAGCCACTGCCTCCACCCACTCCTGAACCCTCAGAATCCTGCACACACACACGCGCACGTGCACGCACACACGCACGCGCACACGCACACGCACACGCACACGCACACGCGCGCACACACACACACACACACACACACACACACACACACACACACACACACACACACACACACACACACTTACAATGTGTTCTCCAGCTCTACATATTGTGTATATCAGTCATTACAGTAAATAGGATTTTGAGTTGGGAATGCCATTTAGAAGTTGATTGTTTAACCAACCAGAAAATGCAGTTCAGCTCTATTCGACACAGAACGATAAATGAGCTGTCATCAGTGCTAAAATATTGGAGAATCTGCTGTTCTTTAGCTGTGGTGTTCATACCAAAAAGTGATAATGGTGGCCTCTGGTGGATTTCAAATGATATCTTCCTCTAAGTAGCTCTGTGATCTTGAGGTCTGATCCAGATCATAAAGAATGTTCCACTGATCATGAAACTTACCAGTACATCAAAACTGAAGCGTGCAGGTGGGCCTGGAGGTCCAGGGCGTCCTGGTGGGCCAGGTTCTCCCTTTGGACCTTCTGGTCCTGCTACCCCTGGTACTCCGGTGAGGCCTGGCTGCCCCGAGTCACCCTTATAAAGACAGAAATAAAGCGCATAAGAAAGGAATAAAACACATTTTTATAGGGAAAAACAACAACAATAACAATGGGGTGATAACAAGATAACAAGGCAGAGTAACTGTTACCAAGAAGGTATCAATAACATAACCAAGAAATGTTTATTTCTCTTATACCACAGCAATTTGCCAATTATTAAACTGTTTAAAATGTATTATTTTAAAAGAGTGGCATGCCATAATTTTGATCTGTTTATAGTTACATTTAATCTTGTGGAACATACGCAAAACTACGCAAATCTTCCTGTTACCATTTCCTGTTATAACAGCTATAAACATTCATCATAATCAGTCACTCCCTTACCAGCCTCTAACCTTTAATGTTAATAAGACAAAAAATGCAGCTTGTCATGTCACCAAGAAACCACAAAGTTCTCCATCCTGAAGATTTTGCCTTTGTTTGAAAACTTAAAGTTACATCTTTACCTCTGACAGTTACAAAGCACTGACACTGGAGACTCCTTCCATAAATTTTAAATAAACATCTCCTCATAAAAAACTTATTTAAAATGCCTAGTTCAGCCATGATACACTGTCCGCACACTGATTGGCTCCCTTGACGCCCATTGGGCGGTGGGTGGTGGTGGTGGGGTGTTTCCTCCTTCTGTACCCTTTGCAGCAGCAGCATGCTTCTCTTCTTTTCTATGTCTGTGCATGTCTGTTAGAGCAGGTATTCGTACTCACTCAGCAGCAGCAGCATAGAAGTCTGCCAAGACCAAACCTATTTACACTTCATTCCTATTTATAAAAGCTCACAATCTCATTCCGAGAGTTGTCATGGCTGAAATCTGATCATGAGGAGTGTCCACCATACAAGTTCCTATTTCAGTTATTACTATAGAAACGACGATTTTTTTTTACAATGAGCACATGAATATACATCTGTAATTTGTCTTCTAGCCATACAAGACAAATTACACAAATTAGTATGTTGTGGTATAAATGAAACTGGCTGTGTTAATATGCATTACATAAAAATGCAATTCACACAGAGATATGGATAGCTAGAGAAATAAAAGAACTATATGATGATAGCAATGACATTTACACAGTAATTGCAATGGCATTACCTTTTGTCCTGCATTCCCAGCCAATCCTACTTCACCCTGTCAACAAGTTCACAATAACATTTGAAAATTGTGGAAGTGAAAAAGGGCCTGCATATTGAACAACTAATAGAACATAAATTATTCATTGTATATTTTACCTTGTCCCCTTTCTGCCCCTCTTTTCCTGGTTCACCATTTCTGCCATTAGCACCCTGTTAGAGCCATGAAAGTAGAATTATTACTTCTTCCCTGCACTTGCATAACGCCAAAACTCTGGCCTTGACTGAGACTCATACACCCAGTCCTGAATGATTATGGAGAATTCAGAGAATGGAAATCCAGTGTGCTGTTGTGTATAAACTTATATTCATGATTTTTGACAATCAGAAGACATACGCTTGTTTCTGAAGATCTATGTTCCCTTTGGACAGGTAGCCAAATGTCTTATTTTCCTCCACATAACCAATACATATAGTACATAATCACTTATTTAAGATATAGTATTGAAATGTATTAAAATATTAATTAGTCTATAACTTCATACTACCACAAACAAAAAGTAGTTTTAAAAACTGTTTAAATACTGATTATTTTACACACACACACACACACACACACACACACACACACATACACACACACACACACACACACACACACACACACACACACACACACACACACACACAAAAATGGATTATACAGTACTGTGCAAAAGTTTTAGGCACATGCAAAGAAATGCTGTAAAGCAAAGATGCCTTCAAAATAATGAAATTAAATGTTTCTACATTAAAAAATAACATAAAGAGCAGTAAACAGAAGTAAACGAAACAAAGTCAATATTTGGTGTGACAAAAAAATAAAAATAGTAGTCTCTGGTACAATTTGTGCAGTTTAATAAGGAAATGAGCTGGTAAGTTTTATTGAGCATCTTGCAGAACCAGCCACAGTTCTTCTGGAGACTTTGACTTTTTCACTTGCTTCTTACTTTTTGTAGCAAAACCCAGCAGCCTTCATTGTGTTTTTTGTCTGAAAAGTGTCTCTTATGTAACATGCTGCTTTCTTTAATGAGGTACAATCATTTTTCTGTAACATTTAATTTTGTTCTAGAAAACTAATGTTTGGGATTCTAAAATGTTTTTTGTACTGAATTGATAATGTAGAAGTCATAAAATAAAAAAATCTATAACAAAGTTTGTACTAAAAAATAAGGTGCCTAAAACTTTTGCACAGTACATATATGTGTATATATATATATATATATATATATATATATATATATATATATATATATATATATATATATATATATATATATATATTAGATTTGTTCTGAATACTTTAAGCCTAGTGTTTTTCAAGGTGGATGAATGGTAAAATATTATGCTTGAAATGCAGCATTTGGTCCTACTGTGAAAAAATGTAAATATAGGGTATGGAATAAAAATAAATTAAGATGCATTACAGAATCATTTTATAGTCACACAGTGGCACTTTGAATCAAAATCACTGAATCAAGTCAAGGTGTCCAGACAGTAAAAAACATACTGTATATTTATATTTATTGACATATATATTTGCAATTCCTGTTTGTTCGTTGAAGGTTTCATCATCAGTGAAATGATGTTCACTTCATTTTACATGGTCAGTAAAGTATGAGAAAGTTTCCAGGTTCAGATTGAATAGTTAGGTGAAGAGTTGATTGGACTCATAATAAAAGGCAGCTTCCCCCCAATGACACAGTGAAGTTTCATGTTCCATGAAAAGTTCCAGTTCCAGTTAAATGGCATCAGTGCAGCACACATGCACACACACGCGCACACACACACACACACACACACACACACACACGCACACACACACACACACGCACACACACACGCACACACACACGCACACACACATGCACACACACCATTTTCCAGTAATATTCTATTCTTTAAATAGTAATCGGTTCCCTCAGTCCACGGGATTAAACTAAAATTAAAACAGATTTCTTTTCGGAAATTATTTGCGAGGAATACTTTAATTGTTGATCAAAACTTTGTTCTTCTTAACATATAGCACAACACAGAGCATTTAGATCACATTTAATAGTAATTATTCTAGTAAAATCCTCTTCAAGATCACAAAACACTCTTTTAAAAATAACCAGGATACACAATTTCTGACAAAATACTGGCAAAATACCACTTGAGCAAAGAAACATGTTCTCCATCTTCAGATATGTCACAGCTAAATAAGGTTTTGGATGACAATCTGACACACTCAAACATGAAGGGAGGATTTTCCTAAATCTCTGGCCAAGTTTTGGAGGGAAAATGTCAAAACTGTGTACCTATTCAAGGGAAATGTACTGCCTGTGTGCCTGAAGGTCAGACCACACAACAGGAAAGGTTTAATACAAGTACCAAGTGCTTTTACACAGTTACACAGAGAAATATATGATACACATTCGTGGCACTGTATACTGTGTGACACTATGGTAAGATAAAGTCCCACAAAGTCATGAGTCACTAATAAAGCATTCTTCTTGTAAACCTACGCATGTACGTTACTAGAGCCCTTGAGGGTGAGGTAGATATAATATCATGCACCAACTCATCACAGGGCACAATCACACACATTCATGCACCACGGACAATTTGGAAATGCCGATGAGCCTACAACGCATGTCTGTGGACTGGAGGAGGAAACCGGAGAACCTGGAGGAAACCCCCGAAGCATGGGGAGAACATGCAAACTCCACACACACAGGGCAGAGGCGAGATTTGAACCCCCAAACCCAGAGGTGTGAGGCAAACCTACTAAGCATTAAGACACTGTGAACCCACTCCCTAAAATCATCTCTTAGAGTCTCTTAGTTTCTGCCAAGGTTTCTTGTTTGTAACTAATCCAATCTCAAAAATTCATGCATACACACATACATATGCATGGACTTACACACTCATACACACTCATGCACACACTTTGAGTATATATGATTATATAAGCAGCGAAAGAAAGCAAATGCAGCAGGTCAGACCCTGAATTATTGCAAGATGCATGCAGGTGGAACATGTTGAGGGGAAATCCTGCCTTTTGGGGCCCATGGCTTTAATTTGCCAGCTGGGACCAGACGCTATACCTCCAGGTCTGAGCCAAGCTCAAATGCAGACCCAGCATCAATCTCAGACTCAACATCAAATCCAGAACCAGCATCAAATCCAGAACCAGCATCAAATCCAGAACCTGCATCAAATCCAGACCCACTAAACCAGTCCTCAATGACCTGAAACACAGCATGGATCAGCTGATTCAGAGAGTCAACACACCAGAAATTTAAACATTGGGTGTTCAGCTTTATTTAACCAGCCTGTAATGTAATGTGTGAAGTGGCAAGACATCCTAGCGCTTTGGCAAGGAAGTGCTCTACTATAACAAATATGAGCATAGTTGCTGTTGTTTCTATTCAGGAATCATATTTCTGGATTCCAGATAAACTCTTATCAAGTATTTTATGCAAATACAGGTGAGTGACAAATTTAAGGAAAAACCAACATAAAGTGTGTTAGTGTTGGGCCACCATCAGCTGCCAGAACAGCTTCGGTGTACCTCTACAAGTCTCTGGCACTGTACTGGAGGGATAAACACCATTCTTCCAAAAAAAAATTTCTTCAGTTGGTGTTTTGATGATGGTAGTGGAGAGTGCTGTCTAGCACATCGCTATAAAATTGGCTTAAGATATGGTGATTGGACATAGCATACAATTTAGACAATTTTTTTCTCATGAAAACGTTCAGTGAACCCTTTTGCCCTATGGATGGGGGCTATTATCATCCAGGAAGAGATCACTTCCATCAAGATAGAAACATAGGATAAAGGTGATCACTCAGGTGATCACTCAGGTGATCACTCAGGTGATCACTCAGATGATCAACTTTGAGTTGATCACTCAGGTGATCAACTTTGAGTTGGTTTTCAGTGAACCTTCCCTTTAAGGAGACAAGTGGAACCAAACCTTTGCCAGCACAATGCTACCTACAGCATAAAAGAGCCACCGTTTCTTTTCTTTAATTTGTCACCTGTCTGTACATAACATTTTCAGAATTGAATGCAAAAGAATACTTACTGGAATTCCAGGATTACCCATCTCCCCATCCTTCCCATCTTTCCCTGGAGCCCCTGGAGGTCCCATTGGACCAGGAGAGAGACCTACAGGGGGGCCAGGAAGACCGGGCTTCCCTGGAGGTCCTGGAGGCCCAGGTGGACCCTGATAAAGACATATCAAGTCCACTATCTTTTCAAAATGACTTGGTATATTTATTATGTATATACACAATCCAACAATTTGGACCAGCAAACCATGTCATCTGATGCAAATACATATTGGGAGAGGATAAAACTCACCCTGATAACCTCTGTGTCACTGTCAAAGTCCTCAAATCCTGAACCATCAATGGCATCCTGCATATGCAGAGAGAACATGGGGAAAAACTTATTTTAAGAAGTGTAACATTGTGGTCATGTAATTAGACAGCAATTTCCTCAAACATATAATATTTCTAAAATATTATTTCTCCCCAGCACTAAACCAGAACTAAATGTATAGGCAAGTCATATGATCTACTGTTCACTACTTCTTATAATTTTGTAAATTTTGTATAATTTTGACTGTTTGATTTTATGTTAAACAATTGTATTCCTTTACAAGTACCACGATAAATAGATGGATAGAAGGTGTTTCACTTTAATAACATTGCCCAGGTATAAGAGTGAAATTATGCCCTTCCATTTGGAACCTCTTTCACCACAGACATGGCTGATACCTGCACTGGCTAAATGGTGTGCACATACCACATATCGGGGTGTCGCTGATCGTCCTGGTTGTCCCGGAGGCCCAGGAGGTCCAGGCAGACCAACTCCAGGATCACCCTGAAAAACATAAGCATTCAGTGGATGTGGATTTTCTCAACTATGGTGGTATAAAACTCACAATCATATTGTCACTACTCAGAACAATGATCAATAGGCATTATCAAGTCTACACAGTGTACAGAGTATCTGTACCTTTTCTCCCTTTATTCCTGGATCACCAGGTATACCTGGGAATCCTGGAGCTCCAGTTCCTCCCTGCAGAGACAACCAAAGAGAAACATCCATGTAGATCTAAAAATGACAGTTTTAAGAGAGAAACACACACACGGACCCTTTATTCTGAAAGCGGATAAAAGCAGGTCAGATGCCTGTATTTGGTCTAATCAGGCACACAGGTATGGAGGAAGGTGCAGCTATTATTCTTCAATCAAACCCAGAGAAAGATGAAAGGCCCGGAGTCCACTACTGAAGTCCCGGTCTTACGTCTCTGTTTTGGTCTGGGTCATTCTACTCCTTAATCAATGGGCCATGCCAAACAACTAATGAAGCTACACTTTCCATTGAATTTAATCTTTTTTTCTTTCTTTTTTTTCTTTTTTTTTAGTTTAGCTCTGTTGGACATATGTGAGACACTGGGAGATCTGAGTCTGTTTGAGTATTTATTGATATGGGCTTAGTAAACAATAAACACCAAACTCCAAAAATGTTAATAATGTCCTCAAAATTACTTGTATTTACTAAAGGTAGGAAAAAGAACTTGAGTGGAAGATAGTTCTCATTCATTGTTGCAATGACCCATTCGTTATTCATACATTCATCTTTAGCAACAATTGAAGATGGTCCGGGAGTAACCTAATCAGGGTCATGGTGGACCCAGAACCTATCCCAGGAACACTTGGGCCAAAGTAAGAATAAGATGCCAGTCCATCGGCACAATGAACAGTCAACAGTCCACCTACTGACATGTTGTTCGGAGGTGGAAGGAAACCAGAGATCCCAGAAGGACACATGGAAAAAAATGCAAAACAGTAACAGTAAACAAAGCTCATGATTGAACCAGGGACCCTGAAGCTGTGAGGCAACAACACTACGCACTGCACTACAATGTCAGGTGTCTTAGTTTACTGTATCTCATAAATTCATATATCATACATTTTAAGCTGAAACACAAGTCAAGAATAAAGGATCAAATTATACTCACTGGTTCTCCGTCTTCTCCACGACTACCCTGGAAAATGAGAGACATCTTTTATTTGAAATCTAAATTCAGCAGATGAACAGATTCATATTACCGAGATAATATCACCCATTAGGCCATGGAAAAAGAGAGATATAATACATACAGTGCATCCGGAAAGTATTCACAGCGCTTCATTTTTTCCACATTTTGTTATGTTACAGCCTTATTCCAAAATGGATTAAATTCATTATTTTCCTCAAAATTCTACAAACAATACCCCATAATGACAACGTGAAAGAAGTTTGTTTGAAATCTTTGCAAATTTATTAAAAATAAAAAATGAAAAAAATCACATGTACATAAGTATTCACAGCCTTTGCTCAATACTTTGTTGAAGCACCTTTGGCACCAATTACAGCCTCAAGTCTTTTTGAGTATGATGCTACAAGCCTGGCACACCTATGTTTGGGCAGTTTCTCCCATTCTTCTTTGCAGGACCTCTCAAGCTCCATCAGGTTGGATGGGGAGCGTCAGTGCACAGCCATTTTCAGATCTCTCCAGAGATGTTCAATCGGGTTCATGTCTGGGCTCTGGCTGGGCCACTCAAGGACATTCACAGAGTTGTCCCGTAGCCACTCCTATGTTAACTTGGCTGTGTGCTTAGTGTCGTTGTCCTGTTGGAAGATGAATCTTCACCCCAGTCTGAGGTCCAGAGCGCTCTGGAGCAGGTTTTCATCAAGGATGTCTCTGTACATTGCTGCATTCATCTTTCCCTCGATCCTGACTAGTCTCCCAGTTCCTGCCACTGAAAAACATCCCCACAGCATGATGCTGCCACCACCATGTTTCACTGTAGGGTTGGTATTGGCCAGGTGATCAGCAGTGCCTGGTTTCCTCCAGACATGACGCTTGCTATTCAGGCCAAAGAGTTCAATTTTTGTTTCTCATGGTCTGAGAGTCCTTCAGGTGCCTTTTGGCAAACTCCAGGTGGGCTGTCATGTGCCTTTTACTGAGGAGTGGCTTCCGTCTGGCCACTCTACCATACAGGCCTGATTGGTGGAGTGCTGCAGAGATGGTTGTTCTTCTGGAAGGTTCTCCTCTCTCCACAGAGAAATGCTGGAGCTCTGTCAGAGTGACCATCGGGTTCTTGGTCACCTCCCTGGCTAAGGCCCTTCTCCACCGATCGCTCAGTTTGGCTGGGCGGCCCGCTCTAGGAAGAGTCCTGGTGGTTCCAAACTTCTTCCATTTACGGATGATGGAGGCCACTCATTGGGACCTTCAATGCTGCAGAAATTTTTCTGTACCCTTCCCCAGATCTGTGCCTCGATAGAATCCTGTCTCGGGGGTCTACAGACAATTCCTTGGATTTCATGGCTTGGTTTGTGCTCTGACATGCACTGTTAACTCTGGGACCCTATATAGACAGGTGTGTGCCTTTCCAAATCATGTCCAATCAACTGAATTTACCACAGGTGGACTCCAATCTAGTTGTAGACACATCTCAAGGATGATCAGTGGAAACAGGATGCACCTGCGCTCAATTCTGAGTGTCATGGCAAATGCTGTGAATACTTATGTACATGTGATTTTTTATTTTTATGCATGTGTTTTTTATTTTGAATAAATTTGCAAAGATTTCAAACAAACTTCTTTCACATTGTCATTATGGGGTATTGTTTGTAGAATTTTGAGGAAAATAATGAATTTAATCCATTTTGGAATAAGGCTGTAACATAACAAAATGTGGAAAAAGTGAAGTGCTGTGAATACTTTCCGGATGCACTGTATGGCCATTTGTCATACATCAAGTCTGAAAGAATCAAATTGATATTGTAGATCTGTCACTGGACATATAAACAGGTGCAATATGAACTATAGCTGTATATGAATACAGATTTAACTGTTACTAATCATGCAAACTATCAGATAATGATAACCAATTCATGGCGTTCAAGCATGACCCTAATGCACTGATTTAGATTCATATGACTTTCAAACCAACAGTATGTTTAGTAACATTGTCTGTTAGTGACTGAGCTATACGATTAGCCAAGTTTGTTCATTTAATTATCTAAATGCTCTGAAGTAAGAAAGAAGTCTCACTGTATACATGAAAAAACATTCAAATCTATGTTGCATGACAATTTCACCATGTTTAAGTATAACAAGACAGTTTCCGCATTTCAGATTTACTACAGTCACATTTACTATATATTTTTACCACAATGGCTTGAACAGGTTCAGGCAATAGTAATCATGTTTTTTATTATTAATCATGTCCAGAGAACCAGCTATAATGAAAACACATGGGTATACTTACAGGAAGGCCATCCTTCCCTGGTGCACCCGTAGGTCCTGGTGGTCCTGGAGGGCCCTGAGCCCCTGGCTCTCCTACCCAAGATGAAATATCTCCTTTAGGGCCTGATGAGCTTGCTGTGCCTGGGGGTCCTGGAGGTCCAGGAGGTCCAGCAGGTCCACGGTCTCCTTTCTCCCCTTTATGCACTGGCATCATCAGCGGATATTCCTGAGCAAGACCAAATGACGAAATGAGTAATGGAGTTGGGATTTAAGTTTCTATTAATTGCCTAAATGGCATGACCGAGTCAGATGAATATATCACCATGTAAGGTATTATGTGTTTTATGTGTTCCACATAAATGAATGATGAATGCTATGGTATTTGAAGGTATACATAAATGCATATGATCTTGTTTTTATAATAATGGAATATTTTTCTTACATTTCCTTTGTTATATACAGCTTTCTCTGTCCTGCTTGGCTCTGCGCACGTAAGTAGAAGCAAATAATAATATCATTATTCATCAAAGGTGAAGGGAATTCAGTGCAGTCACAAATGTATGGATTGTTGCTTTTTCAGTATGCCATAATCATATCCATATAAACACTGAAAATAAAATGTGAAATGGACTTTTTAATTTTAATTTGGCCAGCCACTGCGTTCTGGAGTGCACAAAAATCTCAATGATAAATATCTCGTAAGGATATTGTAAACACATGCTTAAATAAACATTTTAACATATTATAATGATATTTGTATTTGAGTAAATTTTGTGAAATGCCGCCATAAAACTCAGACCAGATGACACAGCTAGGAAAGCTACAACTAGAAATCTCTATAAACAATTTGATCTAATTAAATCAGTAAAGAAGATCTAATTATAGGCCAATAATACTTACAGGTCACATTAAGGTTAAAATAACATCGATCAGCCTGTATAATAACTCACCTCCCTCAGTAAGCACCAGGTCCTGACCTGAGGCCTCTTCCTCCAAGTCCTCATCATCAAACGGAGCTTCAGAAGAGGCTTCAGTAGGGGGCGCTCTGACAGGAAGTGTCTGATCTTCATCAGGCTGTAAGCAGAGAACAGCAGCATAAGTACGTTTTCATAGAAACTTTAAGCACAAATTCATGACACAGAAATAATATTATAATCTCTGAAATCTACTATAAAATGTACTGAAACGTATTTCACTATTGTACAAATAGTTACATTTTTAATCTGGATTAGATAAATGACACCGCAAAGATAACATTTCTAATGATTTCTGGAACACTTTCCCAGAGTTTAGGTGATGATGGAAACAAAACTTGCAGCTGTATAAAGAGTAGCAGGATGCTCAAGGATTGTGTGTGTGTGTGTGTGTGTGTGTGCTGGAATGTGTGGGTGTGTGCATCTCTGCTGTAGGTCGAGTTGATATCTGAACATTTGTAGTATTGATTTGCAGGGGAATGACTCTAATAGAGAAGAATCTGTTCTGGTAAAATTCCATCTCTATCAAATTGTTTAGGCTTTCAAGATTCCTTCAAAGCCCTTCACACTGCAATCTTTCAAGATCACACGGCAGGCCAGGATGCTGATAGTGAGTTAACTCCACACTCTTATCTTAAAAGCAAACAGCCAAGCTAATGAGGAATGCAAAATGTTTGAAAGCCTCAGCAGTTTAATTCACAAGACGTTCTTTCTTCATAAAGTAACATCATAAGTGCTGGCACACTAATGAGCACATCCTGCTGAAAGAGCGACCAAGCAAAAACTCTATAGGGTGTGTGTGTGTGTGTGTGTGTGTGTGTTTACATTCACACTACTAATATGAACATCTGAATTAGGCTTTTAACAGACAGTTTAATCATGTGAATATTTCATTTTATATTACTTAATTTTAAGAATTCTTTTTTGTAGCTGTTTATGCATACAAACATAAATGAAGAAAATGGCAGTAAATGCCATGGACTTAAAGCTCAAAGAAAAAAAAAAAAGCAACATAAGAATAAGAATAATAAGAATATCATGAATAAAATTTACGTTATTAAATGATGTTGTATAGTGAATTCTTCGTGCATGTCCTGGTGCACAATAACTGTCTGTTCTTAATGTAAAATAGCACTGCTGGAAAATGAAATATTATAATCTTTTTAGTCTGGCAGACAGAATGACTGAGACTTATACATGAGTTTGAATGTGTGTGAGTGTGTGTAGCTGCTTACTACAGGGTATTCTCTCTCCTCATGTACTTTCTTCACTTCGTCTGTGGTCTCCGTGTCATCATACTCATCATCACCACTGCCATACCCAGATGCCTGCAACAGTACACACAAACTCACAAACCTTAGCATCACCTCATTCATAACACCCTATCTATTAATTGCATGTTTTATCCTGGTTAGGGTCGTCGTGGATCCGGAGCCTATCCTGGGAAGACTGTGTAGGAATACCGTGCACACACACATTTGCACACTCATTCACAATCAGGGACAATTTGAAGTAGGGAATTAACCTATCAGTATGTTTTGGGGAGGTGGGAACAAAATCATCTTGATCTTCTGAGGAAAATAGCAAAGTTTCTATATAAACCCACCTACAAAGAGTTGAACCCCTTAACAATCCAAAAAAAAAAAAAAAAACCCAAGGATTGTTTTATCTTTCTTTTAGTGTAACTGTCTCATATGTGTTTGTGTGTTACTTATTACACACAGTATATAAACACAAGCAGGAGAATTTGTCCACATATCCAATTTTTTTGATCATCATTATCCATTTCAGATTTATTGACCCACTTAACCATGCAACATGTTTTAGTCAAATATTTGAGTTCATGTCCATTTCGCACAATACTATTTATTTTGGTCATGTATCAGTTCAGCCTTGTTCTGTTGCAAAGTAAAAAGCATAAAACTGCTAGACGTCATGCCTAGTGTTTACCACTAGAGGGAGCAATAACTCAATTTTAGACGTGTACCGACGCCAGTGTTAGTCCTAGCCCTTGAGGAACACATCTGTTCACACACTTTAACTTTAACACTTCACTTACTCCTCTGAACCCACCCATGAGCTAATAATCAGTAATATGGGACTATATAAATCATGACTAAGGTATAATATAAAAAATATAAATGCACCTTTGTACCTTGTCAGTTCTAACAATGTTCATGCAGGATTCACTGGTATCAATCATTTACTTGCTTCTAAATGTCTTATGATTTCTTTTCGACTACATCACCATGCATGCACCAAGTCTGGGAAAATATTATCAACTAATAATATCATGTCATCTCCCCTAGCCCCCGACCTTCATCAAGCTAAAAAAAAACCCAACAACAACCAACCAAACAAACAAAAAACCCTTAGCTGTTTCACTCTGATTTTCATCTTAATAGTTTACTTTAGTGACTTTATAAGGAAAGGTTTTATACCATCATCTAGGCTTTAATGATAGCAGTTCAAAGCTCCGGGGCATATCAAAAAGAGAAAAAAAAAAAAAAAAACACGAGTTCCAGACATTACTCACATAGGGGTCATCCTCCTCACACTGCTCATCTGGTGCCCTGGGATCTGGAGTCAAAACCAACTGCTGGATAGATCCCTGCAGAGAGAGAGGGAGAGAATGGGGGTGGCATTTATTCACAAAATCTTATGATTAACACACATTAAAAAAAAAAAAAAAAGAAGAAAAAAGGAAAAAAAGAAAAATGCTGACACAAAAATCTCACATCAGTCCTAAACACCTTAACACAATAACCTACACTCACTGGCCAATCTATTAGAAACACCAGTACATATGCTCATTCGTGCAATTTTCACACACAACAGTCTCTAGAGTTTACACAGAAAGGTATCAAACACAACAACAACAACAAGAACAACAACAACAAAACATCCAGTGAGCAGGCAGAGCTGCCTGGTTGAATGTGCTTAGAAGAAAATGGCCAGATTGGTTCGAGCTGACAGGATACAGTATATGCTAACTCAAATAACAGCTCTACAAACGTGCTGAGCAGAAAAGCATCTTAGAATGCACAACACTTCAAACATTGTGGCAGATGGGCAAGCTGGACAGGTGAAAATTGGAAAAACCAGATGTTTTCTCTTTGGTGAGCTGATTGGATAATTGCATGAATGTGCAGGTATACAGGTATTCCTAAAGTGGATGGTGAGTGTATATTTAAAAAAATATATAAATATAATAATAATAATAATAATAATAATAATAATAATAATAATTCAATTCAGTCTCCCTGTGAGCCAACAACCTCCCCACTAAAATGACTTTTTTTGACAGTAATATACAACATTTTTAATGCTCTCTTAGTCTTTTCTGCCAGTGTTGAAACTATAAACCAACAAGTAGTTGGTTTTACCTGATGTGACTCTGACTTTCTGCCACAGGAAAAGTCGCATATAACCTTTTTCTTAGTGCAACAGATACAAAGAAGCAGAGCTGGAAGATTATTTGTACAGCAGAGAATCAACACATGTTTTCCATCCCTTAAGCTTTTTAATAACTTAGAGAGATAGATAGTGATAGAAAGAATGAGAGACAGACTGTAAACAAATAAATCAACACCACATGTCAATGCAGTAAACACATGTCTCAGAATTCAACTCACAAACACTCTGAGTAATACTGTTCTTTCATTGCGGTGCAGCGTTATCGTCAACAGACTAACAAAAATTGTGGAAAGAGCCGGAAAAGGACCAGGTGTGAATAAATGTACAAATGGCCTCCCTTTTTCTGGGAAAACTAACCCACTGATAGGAGCTGTAATATAACGGTGGGGAAATCCCAGTTCTGCACAATCACAGAATTAAAGTTCATGGAAGGTAATCAGGATTTTCCACTGAGATACTGAGATCTGTAATACAACTTGCATGTCCAAGACCGTATGAGTTTAACCACATAAAAATGACATCCTATTACTAAATTATTCATTACAAAAAAGCATATTATTCAATAACTACAAGGAAACTAATTGGAAAGTTGTGTAGTTACAAGGGTAAGGAATGTAAGTCTAGACCTTTTAACAAATTCTAGTAGATTAAGAGGTCAACCACACAGAACATTATCATTTAGATCATTTTAAACAGGTCACAATATTTCAGACAGGCAGCTCAAATCTGATTGGAGCAGGAAAGAATGTGAAATGGTGAAAACCATGAAATCTCGCTTTCTAAACAGATTCAAGCCACATTTGTATGAAATCTGATTAAAATCCAACCAGTCATTCCTCCTCAGTAACCAGATGGTCATGTCAGGGTTACACTGGATCTGAAGCATATCACTGTCATTCACACCTAGGGGCAATTTAGTGTAGCCAACCCACCTACCAATGTAGAAGAGGGGAGACATTCAGTGGCAGGTTAAAGTTTTAGAGGTTTCCCGGCACCCCGCTGAACACCCCACGACCTGGCCAAGAACTGATCACATACCGGCCACGCAGAGAACTGACCAGTCAAAACACTGCATCAGGTGCAAGGTGACAGCAAACATGCCCCGATCACAAAGGCACAGCCTGCCAGGACACATTCTGCATCATCAGGACCATAATATATAAGATAGCAGACTTGTTTGTCAGATCAGGATAGAAGCATACATGGTGTTGCTGATGCGTCCCTGCTGCTCGGATCTCCACCGGATTTACCGCTGCATTATTTGTCTTTATTCCATCTGTGTGCATTCATGACCAAAATGATTTTGTCTCTGTGTCCTGACAGACAGCCCATGGCGACAGCCAACTGACCTGAACCAGCTACTACTCCTCTACAACCAGTGAGTTTTTGGGATGTGGGAGGAAACTGGAGAACCCAGAGGAAACCAAGGTGGACATGGGACATGAGAACATGCAAAACTCTGCACTGAGAGTAACCTGAGTGTTTGCTCACACCAGAGACCCTGGAGCTGTGAGAAAGGAACATTACATTCAGCATGCCAGCCAGATTTCAGATTTTATTTTCACCATTCAGTGTGTACTGCTTCTTCACGTTAAATCATTTGTGACAAGAATAACAACACTGATGAAAAAACAGTGTGAAGACAGAGGACAGATATAAGATATATGATATATAAAAACAGATATATAAAATGGTACATTTACACAGTGTATAAATTCTATCGATCGATCGATCGGTCGGTCGGTCAAATCGATCGATCGATCGACAGATAGATAGATAGATAGATAGATAGATAGAGATTTTCAATTTGACTATTCCAAATCTCAACTTAACCCAACTCATCACTTAACTGCTGCTTTAACTTAATATGCAGTGATATTGCCTGAGTGTGTGAGGATATGTGTGTGTTCAGAAAAGGGAATGTGGGACATTCTCACTGCCTCATTCATTCATTCTTGTTGACTCAGCATTTGCAAATTCCAGTTGTACACACACAGACCAGGAAAGAGCCAGACCACACACATAGGCAGTCCTGTCGCTCACCTTGTCTGAGATTGTAGTGTCTGGGTGATTTTATACCTCCTAAGATTTTTGTATTGAAACAAGGAAGAAATTACTGAGTGAAGCAGTACCAGGACATCATACTTAAATAATATAGTGTACAGGACGGACAGGAAGGATCTGGAACTGAGGAGTTACTTCAAAAACACTGCATCATAACGAGGAAACGATTAAATAACTAAGACACCCAGTACACATTAACTGGACTTACTGCTGGGGCAGTTGCCAAAACATATGCACACATCTGTCGAGACGTGCATGTACGTGTGCTGTCTGGGGTGAACTGCATATTGGTGTCTCTATCTGGCAACTCCAACTCCTCTTAAGCAGGAATGTGACTGAGAAAGTGGATATGTAATGTTCAGTTTGGAAGAAGAGGAAAAAAATGATCAACCATGAAAAAATGACCCTCCTTGTCCATCTTTTTTAGATTAATATCATTATTTATTATTACTATTACTGATAATTGAGAATTACACACCATATTCCCATGGACAGATCAGCATTTCTTCATCTCAAACCAATAAATGGGATTCCCACAAGTTGGCACTGGTGCAAAGTTCATGTTTATGTGCACATGAGCTGTTTATGTGGAAAACAGGGTTGCCAGATTGGACTGATTGCCCAAAACAATCACAGTGTGAAACCTTCCTAATTGACTGGAAATCAATGCAAATTGTGATCAAATGATATCTATACAAAATGATAGCTATCAACTGAAGATTGTTGGGATTAAGGCTTTCTAAATTAATTCCACACAATCTGACAATTCTGGTAGAAAAACACCTCGGCAATGCAGTGACGTGTTTGTGGGGCAGAATGCAGCAGTTTCAGAATAAATTTCAATAATTAATTAGTTCTATATACATATTGCTTGTGGTTTATGAGATTTGTATTATGTAAGCATTATCATTAAGTATCATTAAGTAGAACATTAGTAAAGACATAAACCAATAGTACCCCTAGTCTTTTTTTATGCAACAAAGTATGACCTTATGCAATGATTTTATTCCAAACCCTGTAAATTGGTCAATTTAGGAGCTTCATCTCTCTTTCCCTCTGTATCCTCCTCTCTGTACTCTCTCATCCATGTTTGGCAAACTTTTAAAAACTTTCTTAATTTTTTAAAACAAAGTAGTACCTTAAGCAATGATTTTATTCCAAATCATGTAACTTGGTCAAATTTTAAGAGCTTCACTTCTCTTCCCCTCCATCTCTCTTCCCTCTGCTCTCTCATCCATGACGTTTGGCAAATGTTCAGTCGCCATAATGTTTGGAAGTCACTCAAACCATGTACTGCCTGCTAGAGCCATTTCTTCAATTGCTCCTTCCAGGGCGTTATTTACGTTGTTTTTTCCAGCCAATTATTCACAAAGTCATATGAAGACAGTCGCAGTATTCTTCTTTCATTTTCATTTTCTTATCATTTATGTCAATTTATATCTAACAGACAACTTCAATTGCCAGTAACTACCATATCTTTTTGTTTCATAATGAATTTATTTTACAATCAAATATGCTGTGCATTTTAAGGTCAAGACCCAAGAGTTTTCAGACCAGTTGTCAACAGGAGCAGCGGGGCCAACTGACAGGCTGCCATCCATACAGTGAGTCATTCAGCGTCTACTTCCAGCTTCCAAAGAAGCACTCTCCCACTGCAATACTGAAATGCTGATGTATCATAACACTGCCACGTTGACAGGCCTGCCATTAGTCTGCTGTGCTAGAAAGTTCATACACCACATCTGTCAATAATTGATCAATGATCCAACTGCTGAAATTAAATAGCTGCCTAGAGACCCTGCATTGCCACATTAAGAATCAATTTCTTTTTATGTTTATTATGAATGTAGACTTCTCATTAAATGAACATCCTATTGCAGGGAGCATTTATTTTTTAATCTAGGATACTATAAGCAATAAATAATTACAAACAGGAATCAAATCAGTAGAAAGGAACAGTAATAGTGTCTATTAGTGCCATGTAGGGGGCACAGTAGCTTAGCACGTTTGCCTCACACTTTCAGAGTTGGGGGTTCAAATCCCACCCCTGCCCTGTGTGTGATGAGTTTGCATGTTCTCTCCATGCTTTGGGAGTTTCCTCCAGATTCTCCAGTTTCCTCCCCTTACCTTACCCTTAGGTCTTAGTCCTCTTTTACCCTGAAAAATTATAATGAAGTTACTGTTGGACTACACCATCTTTCCTTCTGTCTCACTGATACACTGGTATGTGAATTCATACAGTATGTTTTTTCCACCATGGCTTTTTTACTGGTGTACAAGGGCTCACAAATATTGTTATGCCCATGCAAGGGTTAAAGGGTTTGGCTAAAAAATGAGAATTCCATGTAACACACCCTCTAAATCCAGAGATGATTTGATAATTAAGTCATTGCACTAGCAACCCAAATACTGTATGGAGCCTTGCGGTTTGGGTGGGAAAGATGGCATACTCTCCCCTGTCAATACTGCCCAATCGTGGATGTCTGTGAGCTCATGTATGAGGAAGAGGGTGGATAGATCTTTCCTCTGAGTGTGTTACTCTGCCCTGAGATGCAGCATGAGCAGTGGTTTGAAAAGATGCAGTTGGCTATTCATGTGTCTTGGTGGAAGCATGTGTTAGAAGTTCACACTCGTGGGCCTTGTTGTGTGACAGGGCAGAGCTGACTTCTGGGTGGGAATGTGCAGGAGAACAAATTTTTAAAAATTCATTTTAACCCTTGGTAGTTAAACATTTCCTTTTTAAAATCTGTATTTGTCAATACTCAAGGTTTCAGTATTGCTATAAAAAATAGATAAATAAAAGCCAAAAATGGACTAGACCCCACCAACTTTATAAAGCCCTGCTCTATATCATACTTATGGCTCAATTTATCCATCAAGACACAAGGAAGATAAGAATCAAAACTCTCCTCTGCACCCAGATAGTGGAAATAGCTCTTGGCTGTCTGACCAGCTGAGTCCCTGGCTGTCTTCAAATGAAGACTGAAGTCCATCTTCAATAAGGGCTTAAACAAGCATGAACTGCACTAAATAAAAGAATAAACAAACAAAAAAAACCTGTAGACCATTTTGACCTTGACCTACTTGTACTAGCATAAGGATGTGCACAAGGCAGGGGACACCCTAGACAGGATGCCAACCCAACACAGGGCACAATTGCACACACACATTCATACTCTACGGACAATTTGGAAATGCCAATCAGCCTACAACACATGTCTTTGGACTGGGGCAGGAAACCAGACTACCCAGCAGAAACCCCTGGCAGAACTTGCAAACTCCATGCACACAGGGCGGAGATGGAATTCAAATTCCCATCGATGCCAACCCTGGAGCGTGTTCATAACTGTAACTAATAAAAAAAGGCTGTACAAATGAAGTTGAAGGAAATTACAATAAAAGTAATGACAAGCACATTAAAATAAATAAAAAAAACTGCACAGAGCAGGTGCACAAACAAACACATGACCACATGCATAAACATACTTACTTATACAAACAGACAGGAAGGGAAAACAAACTTACACAAATCTAGTTTTGCACTCACCACAAACCTCTCCAGCCTGGTTCCTCCTGCATTCCCCACAAAGATGCCTGAGCTGGGTTCAAACGTAAGACTCTTCTGGCTCCTGTGGAAAGCAACCCTGTGGTGCTCCTCGCAATCCATATAGAGCTTCACCTCGTCTCCCTGCATAGCCAGAGTGAATCTGGCCCAGCGGCCTGTCAGATCCCCCATCTTAAAGGAAGCTGCCTCCTGAGTGTGTGTGGCTCCTGGTTCAGTGTAGTACAGAACCACTCGCTGTGACCCATCTTCCACTGGTGCCAATGCTACTCCCAAGTGCACTATCTTCTGTAGGGCATCAGTGATGGCGAACAGGACTCCTCCATGGCGAGTGGTGGGTTTAGCAGTGACAATAATAGCAAAGTCGTGGAAGAAGGGGTCAGGAATGAAGGAGCGTGTGAGGCGGCCTACGTTAGCGTCTGGACCAAAGCTGTATGCAGGAAAACCCTCAAATCCAGTAATAAAAGAGACAGATGGAGGGAGTGGAACTCCGATGAGCTCCGTCAGATCCAGCTGGCTACTGGAGCCCCTCTCTGAGGAAAGAAAACAAAAAAAAAATCTATTAAATTAAAAGCTTAAATAGGCAGACAATTCAGTTGTATATTATAATCAAGTTGTATGAGAATTTATAAAGATTAAGTTTAATTTTAGAGATGGGGTTAGTGTTCATGCCTTATCTTTTGAATTTCACATGAGATGGTATTTTTCTTTCACAAAAAATTCTGAAGTCATGAACAGACACTTGTATACTGTATTATGAAATTCTTACTTTGCACTGGAATAAGAAATATAAAATACTGTACAGATTACATAAACTATATAGAAAGAAATAGCAGCATCTGTATTACAAATAGGCAAATGCAGAATTGCAGATGCTACATTGTAGTACAAGAGAGTTATTTAAGTATAGGGTGTGAATAGCAGCAGTCTGATAGTTCTATCTTTCTTTTTTTGAGGCAAAATGAATAAAGAGCTAAATACCCAGCTGTGATTTGGGCCAAACACTCCTACTATAAATGTCTTCTTCCACATGTGTACAAGGAAACTTTGCAGGTCTCTACAGGTCTTGACTCTGAGCCACATTAATCTGCTTCTGCTTGGGAAAAGTCCTTCCTACCTCAACCCATCCATCAATTTCCTGAAGCATTACCAACTGCCCACCTCTTTTCTCAGACTGGACTCTCTTGTAGAGCTTTGGACTTCTTCATCAAGGACAGGCTCACAATAGTGGTGTTAGCTCAGCAGGATCAGGAAAGATCTAAGAAAACCTTGACACAGTGGTTCACCCTAAACTCATCATCTCCCTTAGTATTCCAACCTCACACATACGGTCCTTATTAACGCTGAAGTAGACTGTGTGTGGTGGGATCATCTGGAAGGGATTAAGTCATACAGAGACTGAGGAGCTAATAATATGTGCAGTGCTACTAAGAGGGGCTACTATATAACAGCACTGAACCATGCCATAGATACATCGAGGGTCATCTCTGATATAGGCATGACATAAGTGACGCTTTCTTCGCATGAGCCCATAAAGCAGTGTATGCTAACATTGTGGATATTTTCATGAAACCTCAATGGCTTCTTCTATTGATGTTTATTGAAGAGGACAATTGTAATGACTGTCATAATGCTCCTTGTTTGCTTGTCTTTTCTGTTTATTTCATTTTTGCAACAGTCATTCCATGTGGCTGTCCCTGAAATTCATATCCACTCTCAGCAGTTTCAGGTTAAGCTGAGAATACAACTATATTGATAAAATCGCAATGATATTCTAAATACGTAAATGCTCTATGTTATGGTCTGGTGGAGGGCTTTGAACCAGCAGGAAGTTCAATCTCTCATTCATGTTTTGGTTCACTGTAGACTGTAGTAATAATAATACATAAGCAAGATACTCAGTCATTTGTTCATCTTCTTTAACCGCTTTATCCTGGTCAGGCTCATGGTTGGTCCAGAGACTATCCCAGGGAACACTTTGTGCAAGGCAGTCACACACCCAGTCCATTGCAGGGCACTAGAGTTGTAACGGTACCAAATCCGTGATTGGTACCAAATTGGTACCAAATAGGTACCAATGCCAGTAAAATTCCATGGCTCTCGGTACCAATTTCAGTACCGAAGCAAAACACAAAAACATGCTAATTGAACAACACACTATTTTATTAATAAAGTTAAATATCACTATAAAATATACCTTTTAAACAGTGCCATTCTGTATACTTCAAGTTTTTTTCCAAGTAATCAAAGGTATAAAAATAAATTTAAAAAAAAAATTACAAGCATGGAAAACACAAAGATATGCCATAACTGTACAACACACACTTCTTATTTATAAAGTTAAATATTAAAATAAATTAAACAAATGTATATGTATATTTCAAGTATTTCTGAAAAATGCTTTAAGCTTTGGCCTAAGGTTTTTTCCTTGAAGTAAATAATTACTAAATAAATTACAAGCAAAAAATACAGACTATGTAAAAAAGTTTCTGAACCGAAACACTTGCCACTCGTTAGGCAACTTTACACACTGACTTTTAAATTGAAGTGCTGAAAGTGAACCGGAGTTATAACCGAGAAAACGTGAAAGATTAGGCACATCTGCCTATAATTTGAAATGACTCAGCAATAGTCCGTGGGTATTTATTGATGTAATAATGTGTTTTTGACTAATCATTTTTACTTAATTGGATCGTTTGGACCTTTGCCAGTGTAACAAGACTGTTTTTGTTGGGATGTTATGGATTAGTGGACTAATATGAGGCTTCATAGGTGAGTTGCCTCAGTTTTGTAAGTGTTGGTTTATATCAATCGAAGCACGAGAATCTTAGCTTTCCAAAGATATATCGCACGAGTATCTACATAAACACAGCAGCTGTGTACATAGCTTAGTTTTATACTTCACAACAGGGCGGTCCACGGATGTTTTTAAAAGAATTAAATGGTTAATAAGGACACATGAGGGTATTAGCGTTACATGCGCGTATGCACACATTAAGTAAGAAAAAACGAGGATGTTTTTTTCAATCCTACACTTGAATTAAACTATGCTACAACATCCATAATGCAACCGCTACCATAATTGCATGGTGCACCTATGAAAAGTTCCTGACCGACTACCTGTCAGATAGCGCATCAGTTAGTAGTACCGGTACTTGTGAAAATCTGGTACCATCAACTTTTAAATTTTTTAGTACCGACTTGGTACCGAAGTACCAGTACTTTTGACAGCCCTACAGGACACCATATGCACACACACATTCACACCTTGGGGTCATTTATTGTAGCTAATGCACCTAAAATATGAGGAAACCCACGCAGAAAGTAACCCAAGCTCATGATCAAATCCTGGAGCCCTGAGATCGCACCACTACCCGCTGCACCCCCATTCCACCCAGGAAGATTGGTTGAACCAAAACATATAAATGATAAGCTACAGGATAAAGCACAGGCCTGCAATAACTGCATATTCTGGACTGAAATTGACAAGGAATTCCCCATTCTGACTTCAATCTGCTGCCAGATCATTATCAGGGTGCTTTTAACGTTTCCAGGCAACTTTGTGGTCCAACATCATTACACATGTTTGCATGATGTGCTGTGTTTAATCACACTCTTTGTGTCCCAACATATTCCAATTCATGCACTGATTAATGGTTTACATACGCCTTAATATACATGTACACAACTGCAGATCTGAGATAGATTACATTACAGGGAGTGGCAGTGAGATCATAAAGCACATGATGGGATCTTATGCATAAGCCAATATAATGTCTAGCTTCATATTCATCAAGTTACAAACTCCATGGCCAGAAATCAAATTGAAACTTCTAAGCACATTGTAGAGCAACTCTACTGCATAAACCAGCCTTCAGACTGTAGAGCAACTATATCATTTAAACCAAGGCAGATATGTGCAGTATTATCACTTTTTGGCAGGTCAATAAGCCACTATGGTGCTGATCAGACCTTGATTAGACCTTGATTCCTGTGAGTAAAATACAAAAGTTACTTCCTCATGCAGCTGTGAAAGAGTGAACAATAACTTCATGCCTGAGGAGGTTTTTGTAGGCAAGATATCAAATGGCTGTTGGACAGCAGCTTTTCGCACTTGCCAAGTTCCCCAATACAGCACTGACCTGCAGTACAAAAAAAATAAATAAATAAACTAAACTTGGCTACAAAATATAATCTTGCTGAGATGATTAAGAAGAAAAGTTCATGCAAGCTTTTAGAAAAGTTTGCACCCCCTTATCATTGTTTTAGGTAATAAAATGTGGGTGTGTCTTAAAACATGATGACATTCAGGCAGGCTTATGATAATAAAAATGTTCAGAATTTCCATTACTATTATAGTTTGAAAATAAGTTTTACCATAACACTTTTGGGCTGGAAAATAAGGTTGTCCTAAGGGAATGCAAACGTTTGCATTCAATTAGTGTAGAAATTCTGCAGATATGTTAACTGTTTACAACCAGTGATTCTGATATACTGGAATTTCTACAAAGCTTAATATTATAACAAGAGTGACTAAAGTATTACTATACTGACACATAGACAACCTATTTACATGGTGTAGTAATTGGGTGTTATGTTGTCTGAGGATCACAATGATGGTACAAACTAAAGATTTCTTCCTGAATTCTAGCTCATGGCTCTAAAGTTAGCTACCATACAAAACCTTTAATATTTCCTAAGCCCTAATTAAGGCTTTATAGACATTTCCTTTACCGTAATGTTACAGTACTACTAAGCTATTCCAAAAAAAAAAAAAAAAAAAAAAAAAAAAAAAACTTTTGGGACGTTTGGGAGCAATCATTCTTTACAAGCACGTTTACACAATGGAAAAAAAAAGTCTTTGCTGATCCAGCTGTTGCTTATTACCTGAGTAGGCAAGAGGAGTGGAACGGACAATTGTGGTCCTCCAAATGAATGGTTTGAGTTTACACTTGTTTTGGTGGAAGGAAAAGGAGGGATTATGTAAATATTCTAGGCTTAATATGGATGTTAGTGCAGCAAAATGGATATCAAATCCATGTGCTGCTCATATAGTAGCTATGAGATTGCTTTACAACAGTAGACATCCTCAGAATACAATGATCAGAATATCTGAATTCCTGATTATATCTGAACTCTGAGACTGGTTGTATTTAAGATCTTGGGACCTAACTTCTTCAAGTAACTGCAATGACTCATGCGGTTCCCCTTACTTGTGGGTGTAATCGAAAAACATTTGCATTCATATATGCACAAGCACATCCATGCACAGTCTGCACAAATGGCATGGTTTAGGTGGAATATGAATAATAGTTTGTAGTGATTAGCCCCTTAAATTCCCAGGACATATTGGTATAATGTATGTCCAGGCATTCCTCACTATTGGAACTAAATACATTCCCTAGCATACCTTCTCTAGTTTCACTTTAATAACTTAATAAAGTCTCTACTGAGGTACAGTACATGGTGTAAAATAGGATTCATTGCCTGTCTAATAAAGAATGTTAGCTTTATGACTGTATAAATGTAACATGTCATAACTATGATTAACAAGCTAAACATCTTCATATCATACAGTATTTGGGTTGCTAGTGCAATGACTAAATTATCACATCATTCTCTGGATTTAGAGGGTGTGTTACATGGAATTCTCATTTTTTAGCCAAACCCTTTCACCCTTGCATGGGCATGACAATATCTGTGAGCCCTTGTACACCAGTAAAAAAAAGCCATGGTGGAAAAACATACTGTATGAATTCACATACCAGTGTAGCAGTGAGACAGAAGGAAAGATGGTGTAGTTCAACAGTAACTTCATTATAATTTTTCAGGGTAAAAGAGGACTAAGACATAAGGGTAAGTTCGTAGCCAGACATAGGGCTAATTGAAATTATTCAGTTTTGCTGTTGAAGAGAATTTGGCAAATGAAGTGTATATTAGGACCATTAGTGCTATATTGGGGTTATAACAAGTTTTAAAGTTAGTGCAAAAACTTAATCATCATATTACTTCAGAAATATAATTTTAGTGTTAGGAGGTAAACTCTCAAGGTGGTCCACATTTGTATAACCATGTTTTAAACTATGTGTATGTGTGTGCCTTTCAGGCCAGAATTACTTAATACATCAGCTTCATTGCCATCTGTTGTAAACCCACAGGCTCCAGCACAGACACGGCCCTAATTGGTGGTCCCTGCTTAGCATCTCAGCTAAGAGAATGAACTACCGCAGTTAAATATGTGCAGGCCACTGAGAATGCACTTCCCAAACATCCAGAGACCAATGCAATCAGCAAACATCTTATAACCAGATGCAGCTCTGGACAAAGAGCCGTCCTCAGAGTCTGGGTGGATGACATATTTTTGGACCAAATTATGCTATTAACTGTGCAGCCACATTAGGACTGTATTTTCAACCATTACATTCATTTTTACTTTCAATCTAGTGATGATGCAGGATTCCTTTGTTCATTCAGCACAGCCAAATGTTGTACAAATAAGACAGTTGAAAACTGTCATGTCATTTCATTCTCACTAGTCCAACTTTTCCACATCACTATGCAGTTTCTTTAGTTATCAACTATAACAAAGTTCAAATACAGCAGATGAAATGTATTCAGACTATGTTAGTGTTTGATGGACAAAGTGGTTTAGATGCAGATAAGTATGTACATTCTTTCCCTAATGATATTTAAAGCAAATTCTGCTAATTAACCAACAACCATTGTTAGTCATTGTTATATGTTAAAATACACATACATACAGTATCTCACAAAAGTGAGTACACCCCTCACATTTTTGTAAATATTTTATTATATCTTTTCATGGGACAACACTGAGGAAATGACACTTCGCTACAATGTAAAGTAGTGAGTGTACAGCTTGTATAACAGTGTAAATTTGCTGTCCCCTCAAAATAACTCAACACACAGCCATTAATGTCTAAACCGCTGGCAACAAAAGTGAGTACACCCCTAAGTGAAAATGTCCAAATTGGACCCAAAGTGTCAATATTTTGTGTGGCCACCATTATTTTCCAGCCCTGCCTTAACCCTGTTGGGCATGGAGTTCACCAGAGCTTCACAGGTTGCCACTGGAGTCGTCTTCCACTCCTCCATGATGACATCACAGAGCTGGTGGATGTTAGAGACCTTGTGCTCCTCCACCTTCCGTTTGAGGATTCCCCACAGATGCTCAATAGGGTTTAGGTCTGGAGACATGCTTGGCCAGTCCATCACCTTTACCCTCAGCTTCTTTAGCAAGGCAGTGGTCGTCTTGGAGGTGTGTTTGGGGTCATTATCATGTTGGAATACTGCCCTGCGGCCCAGTTTCTGAAGGGAGGGGATCATGCTCTGCTTCACTATGTCACAGTACATGTTGGCATTAGCTCCTCAGTACCAGCAGCACTTATGCAGCCCCAGACCATGACACTCCCACCACCATGCTTGACTGTAGGCAAGACACACTTGTCTTTGTACTCCTCACTTGGTTGCCACCACACATGCTTGACACCATCTGAACCAAATAAGTTTATCTTGGTCTCATCAGACCACAGGACATGGTTCCAGTAATCCATGTCCTTAGTCTGCTTGTCTTCAGCAAACTGTTTGCGGGCTTTCTTGTGCATCATCTTTAGAAGAGGTTTCCTTCTGGGACGACAGCCATGCAGACCAATTTGATGCAGTGTGCGGCGTATGGTCTGAGCACTGACAGGCTGACCTCCCACCCCTTCAACCTCTGCAGCAATGCTGGCAGAACTCATACGTCTATCTGCAAAGCCAACCTCTGGATATGATGCTGAGCACGTGCACTCAACTTCTTTGGTCGACCATGGCGAGGCCTGTTCTGAGTGGAACCTGTCCTGTTAAACCGCTGTATGGTCTTGGCCACCATGCTGCAGCTCAGTTTCAGGGTGTTGGCAATCTTCTTATAGCCTAGGCCATCTTTATGTAGAGCAACAATTCTTTTTTTCAGATCCTCAGAGAGTTCTTTGCCATGAGGTGCCATGTTGAACTTCCAGTGACCAGTATGAGAGAGTGTGAGAGCGATAACACCAAACTTAACACACCTGCTCCCCATTCACACCTGAGACCTTGTAACACTAACAAGTCACATGACACCGGGGAGGGAAAATGGCTAATTGGGCCCAATTTGGACATTTTCACTTAGGGGTGTACTCACTTTTGTTGCCAGCGGTTTAGACATTAATGGCTGTGTGTTGAGTTATTTTGAGGGGACAGCAAATTTACACTGTTATACAAGCTGTTCACTCACTACTTTACATTGTAGCGAAGTGTCATTTCGTCAGTGTTGTCCCATGAAAAGATATAATAAAATATTTACAAAAATGTGAAGGGTGTACTCACTTTTGTGAGATACTGTATATACAGCAAAGTATGAAGTAAAGACTGGGGCTGATTTTTTTTTCTAGCCCAGATTGTAGACAGTCAAGTCAAGTGATTACATGGAGCGAAACACCCCCTAGATATGGTGTCCATTTGGGTTCATTTATTTAGGCCCACTTTGCTGACACATCCATAAAACACCATCACGTCATGTTAACTATAGTGGGTGTACTAAATCTGAACTAGGTGGATTATTTTCTTGAGCATTCATTTTTCTAAATGTCCTTAGAAGAGAAACTTGAAGTAAATAGATTACACCATGCTTGCTACTTGAAAGATACGTGCCATGATTATGGACTTGAAAGACTCAAAACACTGTCTTTAAATTTTATTGTCTTTTATTTGTATGCATAATAGTTATCTCTTATCTTTTTACCCTGAGGGCTTCAAAGCAATAATTACAAAATTAAAAAAAAAATTTTGGCCACTGCTGGAGAGGACTTCAAGTCTGTTCCATTAGCAAATGGTTTGTGATGGGTCTTTTGGTTTTCGTAGAAATGTCGCACAATGTTTTGCTTATTATTAGAGAAAACCCAAATGCAGACAGAGCTCATGGTTGAGGCACAGCATAAAGATCAACACAAACAGGGAGTGATACAATAAGAGTCATATCATGGTTGTCAGTTGTAGTAACTGAATGAACTCGCAGTGAAGAGCTATACAGATTAGACTCATTTCAGTCCTGGGATGCACCTGAATCTATATATTAGAAGGTTCCTGCACCACTGTCCTGCACCTGAGTTTAAGTGGGTGTGATAGAGCTGGGTAAGCACTCTGTAGTTGGGAACCTGTGCATTAGAACAATGCACTCTTCTAGCAACAACATTGCTTCATTAGCAGTTAGGACCATTGACATGGTTGCTATTTCCTATCAATAACCACTGTAAATTTAGTCTCAGCCCAAGCATGTGAACTTAAATATGTTTCAAAAAGTTTCAAATGTTAACACAGAAACCCATTTCATAATTACTATAAACTGTATCAGTTTTTCCCGTGTCTGTATTGGCGTCTTCTGAACTCTCTTGTTTCCTTCCACGTCCCAAAACATGCCAGTAGGTGGGTCGGCTACTTCAAATTCCCCATAGGTGTGAATGAGTGTGAATGCATGGCACCTTGTGACAAACAAGCTTCCCATCCAGAGTGTATTCCCACCACTGAAGATGAATGAATGGATAATTAGTATCTACAAACCAAATTACAGTTTGTATCTGCACCCATGCTACAGATTTCTTGCAGAATGAGATATCTCTTTATGTTTGGCTCATGAAGAACACAAAGCACTGTGTGGAAAGGAATAAACCAAGCACTTGCTGTTACAGGAAGTGTGCAACCAGAGTACAAGCCTCAGCTATGCTAAACCACAAATGTTTAAATGGAATCTGTCCCCAAATAAAACTAGAAGAGAAAGTAAATACTTAAAATGTGTGGTAAAATAAGAAAAGAAAAAAAGGATGGTTACAGTGCCCTCCACTAATATTGACACCCTTGGTAAATATGAGCAAAGAAGGCTTTAAAAATTAAAGCCTTTATTGTTTAACTTTTTTATCTTTTGTTCAGAAAATTCACAAGAATACTCTGCTCTCATGGATATTAAACAATTGCAAACACAACACAGGTTTATAAAAAAAAAAACTTTGTTAAATATACAGGCACATCTCAATAAATTAGAATGTCGTGGAAAAGTTCATTTATTTCAGTAATTCAACTCAAATTGTGAAACTCGTGTATTAAATAAATTCAATGCACACAGACTGAAGTAGTTTAAGTCTTTGGTTCTTTTAATTGTGATGATTTTGGCTCACATTTAACAAAAACCCACCAATTCACTATCTCAACAAATTAGAATATTTCATAAAACCAATAAAAAAACATGTTTAGTGAATTGTTGGCCTTCTGGAAAGTATGTTCATTTACTGTACATGTACTCAATACTTGGTAGGGGCTCCTTTTGCTTTAATTACTGCCTCAATTCGGCGTGGCATGGAGGTGATCAGTTTGTGGCACTGCTGAGGTGGTATGGAAGCCCAGGTTTCTCTGACAGTGGCCTTCAGCTCATCTGCATTTTTTGGTCTCTTGTTTCTCATTTTCCTCTTGACAATACCCCATAGATTCTCTATGGGGTTCAGGTGTGGTGAGTTTGCTGGCCAGTCAAGCACACCAACACCATGGTCATTTAACCAACTTTTGGTGCTTTTGGCAGTGTGGGCAGGTGCCAAATCCTGCTGGAAAATGAAATCAGCATCTTCAAAATGCTGGTCAGCTGAAGGAAGCATGAAGTGCTCCAAAATTTCTTGGTAAACGGGTGCAGTGACTTTGGTTTTCAAAAAACACAATGGACCAACACCAGCAGATGACATTGCACCCCAAATCATCACAGACTGTGGAAACTTAACACTGGACTTCAAGCAACTTGGGCTATGAGCTTCTCCACCCTTCCTCCAGACTCTAGGACCTTGGTTTCCAAATGAAATACAAAACTTGCTCTCATCTGAAAAGAGGACTTTGGACCACTGGGCAACAGTCCAGTTCTTCTTCTCCTTAGCCCAGGTAAGACGCCTCTGACGTTGTCTGTGGTTCAGGAGTGGCTTAACAAGAGGAATACGACAACTGTAGCCAAATTCCTTGACATGTCTGTGTGTGGTGGCTCTTGATGCCTTGACCCCAGCCTCAGTCCATTCCTTGTGAAGTTCACTCAAATTCTTGAATCGATTTTGCTTGACAATCCTCATAAGGCTGCGGTTCTCTCGGTTGGTTGTGCATCTTTTTCTTCCACACTTTTTCCTTCCACTCAACTTTCTGTAAACATGCTTGGATACAGCACTCTGTGAACAGCCAGCTTCTTTGGCAATGAATGTTTGTGGCTTACCTAGTGAACCAAACTGAGAGACCATTTTGAAGGCTCAGGAAACCTTTGCAGGTGTTTTGAGGTGATTAGCTGATTGGCATGTCACCATATTCTAATTTGTTGAGATAGTGAATTGGTGGGTTTTTGTTAAATGTGAGCCAAAATCATCACAATTAAAAGAACCAAAGACTTAAACTACTTCAGTCTGTGTGCATTGAATTTATTTAATACACGAGTTTCAGAATTTGAGTTGAATTACTGAAATAAACAAACTTTTCCACGACATTCTAATTTATTGAGATGCACCTGTAGGTGTGCAACAATTATTGGCACTCCTATGAATTCATATGAGAAACATATATTTGAAGTATATTCCCATTGATATTAATTTTTTTTTAAGTATACCTGGGTGACTAGGAACAGGAATTTGTTCAATAATGACTTCCTGTTTCACAGGGGTATAAATATGAGGTAACACATATGCCAAATTCCCTAAGTCATACATAACAATAGGTAAGACCAAGGAATATAGCTGTGATGTGCGGAAAAAGTTTGTTGAGCTTCACAAAATGGAAAGTGGCTATAAGAAAATAGCACAAGCATTGAAAATGACCATTTCCACCATTAGGGCAATAATTAAGAAGTTCAGTCAACCGGAAATGTTATGAATCAACCTGGAATTGGACGTGCGTCTATATTGTCTCAACGCACTGTGAAGAGGATCACAGCTTGAGAATTGCAGAAGTTAGTTACTATAATCCGAAGTCACGGTTTCAAGAAAAAAAAGCCTCTCATCCAAAAACAAACTAAAGCATCTTCAGTTTGCCAGACACTACTAGAACTTCAAATGGGATCGGGGTCTATGGTCAGATGAAACCAAAATAGAGCTTTTTAGCAATAAACACCAGAGTTGGTTTTGGTGCACACAGAGAGGTAGCCATATGGAAAAGTACCTCATGCCCACGGTTAAATATGGTGGTGGCTCTTTAATGTTTTGGGGCTGTTTTTCTTCCAGAGGACCTGGACATTTTGTTAGGATACATGGCATCATGGATTCTATCAAATATCAACAGATATTAACTGAAAACCTGACTGCATCTGCCAGAAAGCTTATAATGGGCCGTGGTTGGATTTTCCAGCAAGACCAAAATGTACATTAAAATCAACACAAAAATGGTTCATTGATCACAAAATCAAGGTCCTGCCATGGCCATCCCAGTCCCCTGACTTGAAACCCATAGAAAACCTGTGAGGTGAACTGTAGAGGAGAGTCCATCAGCGTAGACCTCGAAATTTGAAGGATCTGGAGAGATTCTGTATGGAGGAATGGGTCTCGGATCCCTTGCCATGTATTCTCCAACCTCATCAGGCATTATAGGAGAAGACTCAGAGCTGTTATCTATCTCGTAAAGAGTAGGGGGTATAACCCCGGTGTCCTGGCAAAATTCCTGGCGAAATTCCCCCATTGGCCCTTATCTATCATGGCTCCCTAATAATCTCCATCACTGAATTGGCTATATCACTCTCCTCTCCTCTCCTCTCCTTTCCTCTCCTCTCCTCTCCACCAATAGCTGGTGTGTGGTGGGTGTTCTGGTGCACTATGGCTGCCGTCGCATCATCCAGGTGGATGCTACACACTCGTGGTGTTTGAGGAGATTTCCCCCACCATACTATGTAAAGCGCTTTGAGTGTTTAGAAAAGCGCTATATAAATGTAATGATTATTATTATTATTATTATTATTATTATTATTATTATTATTATTATTATTATTATTATTATCTTGGCACAGGGAGGTAGCAAAAAGTATTGACTGAAAGGGTGGCAATAATTGTTGCACACCTATATTTAACAAAGATTTTTTTTTATAAACCTGTGTTTTGTTTGCAATTGTTTGATATCCATGGGAGCAGAATATTGTTGTGATTTTTTTGAACAAAAGAACAAAAACAATAAAGGTTAAACAATAAAGACAATTTTTCACAGCCTTCTTTGCTCATATTTACCAAGGGTGCCAATATTAGTGGAGGGCTCTGTATATTTATACAGGATATTTATTTCAATAGGATGTTTAGATGGAATTAGTTAATATTAATTGGGTTACTGATATTTGTTATACGTTACATGATGGCTTTTGGTTTTGGATGGCTGCATCGGTCCAAGGATGAGCTTTATTTTACACAGCCCAAGATTATATAAAGTTATATCTCTCTATTATGACAGTTATTTAAAGTCATTTAGAATATGGATAATATGTAAGCATGCACACAAGACTCACCAAACTATAATAATCAAAGACCTGAATTGCTCTCGACTCTCATTTCTTAAACTATAATCGTGCTTCTGACCGACCTCTGTTGAGAAAGTATACTATCATAGTCACACAATTGATTAATACATAGACCTTAGTGGTTTTATTGCCAATAAATTTCACTTATTGCTATGTTCCAGATGGCTACAAAAAAGTCCTCTACTTCAGTCTATTCCTCCTCCGTGTTTTTCTTGCACACTTAAATTACATTTTGGCATGCAAAAATACACTGAATGTTTATGATTAAGTGTGAATTATAAAACAAATATTATTAGAATCAGCATGAGCATTGTTTTTGCAAGTCTCTCAGGAGTAGCTCCATTTTCCATACCACTTATCCTACACAGGGTCACAGGGGAGCCTGGAGCCTATCCCAGGGAACTCAGGGGGGACAGCCTGAATAGGGTACCAACCCACTGCCAGGCACAATCGCACACAAGTTCACACACCACAGACAATTTGGAAATGCCAAACAGCCTACAACGCATGTCTTTGGACTAGGGGAGGAAACCAGAGTACCTGGAGGAAGCCCCCGGGGTGCAGAGAGAACATGCAAGCTCCACACACACAGGGTGGAGGCAGGATTCAAACCCCCAACCCTGAAGGTGCGAGGCAAATGTGCTAACCACTAAGTCACCGTCCCCCCCTGCATTTTGACATTTGGTATCTAATTACAAACTGAATTGATCAGACTTCTGTCTGTTTTGCTACAGCACATAGCAATGCAACAACCTGATTAAAGTGTGAAAGTGTGTGGGAAAAAACACACTTATCTACCAAGGTTTTAGATATCTTTAGGTAGATTAATTTTACCACTGTGTTTGTTGAAATGGCTCCTTATTCAATATGACCTTTACAGGAAGATAGCCTAGGCAAGATTGTAATTGCAATTAAATACAATATTTCCATATCTTTTTGGTAAAATGTCCTTATGGTTTCTTACAACTGGGGTTGTCAAAGAATATTATTACAGGCAGAAAAAAATCTGATCTTTCATAACTTCTGGCTGTTTCCCATAGCAAATTCAGCCACAGCAACATCCGACAGGATTTCCCAGACTGCCACACAAATGTTATGAAATGTCCATTTAGGCTGCCAGCTCTCTTCTGAACAGCTGTCAAAGACAGAAGCTTTGTAGGTCAATGAGCCGCCTTGAGAACTGAGCAGGCCTGAGAATTTAGTTACACGATATGCTTAATATTATCTATGAAAATCCTTAATTTTCCAGTTCGTAAATGAACCTTACGTTATTACAGTGAACTGCATGATCCATATGAGTCATCTAGCTTATAAGGAGGAGCTGTAGCATTTTATTGGACAGGGAATTTTTGTGTAAGAGAGAGTGCTTGAGAGAGAGTTAGAGAGAGACGGAGAGTGTGTGAGAGAGAGTCCAAGTGTGTCATCGTCACACACTGAGAACTTCTATTTGCCAAATGAGGCAATGTGGAGGAGAGATGTCTCCCGGCCCACATCTATGGAGCCGGTGGAAGTTCTAGTGGAGTAATGGGATGTCTGGGTAAAAGGGGACTGTGTGTTTTACTTTATTCCTGTGTCAGAGAGGGATTAAAGTGGATGAAGGCTGAGCTCCTGTGCTGAAGGTTTAAACTTATCACTGTGTCGTCCATGCAGTATTGCTGCAAAAGATATTGGGCTAAGAAGTGGTGGTCACTGTGGACCATTTCCTGCTGTCATCAAGTTCCTGCAAAAATCTAACGGGAAGAATTTTGTCTGGGTGGTTATGTGACAGAAAAATCTGTCTGCAACTTACACACAAGGGGTTTATTGAGAACATTACAGAGCAGGCTTTACGGTGTACATCTTTTAAAGAGAACACCCACACACCATCTTTTATCAATGGACAATTCTGAGAAATGTGTGTATTCAGTTAAGGGCTGGCACAGAGACTGCACGGAATGAAGAAACAAAAAAAGAGAAGCCTAGGTTACAATAAATTCCTAACCATGGGTTGAATGTGTCATGGAAGAAGAACAGAAACATTTAGTCGCACAAAGAAAATGCCAGCTTCACCTCAAAGAGCAATCTGCATGACTTCCAAAGCTCACATGCAATCCTATTTCAGAGCAAATTCACAGGAAATCAGGCCACCTCATGCATTGTGATGTCCAATACAAACATAAAATTGCTCTCCTTTACTGCGTAGTTTTATGATTTGTAAACATCTCACTGCTGACAGGATAAAGCATTTGATTAAATAAGGACAAATCGGATATTAGTGGGATTATATCATGTGTGACAGGAAAGAGAAATAACATCCACCCTGTGCAAACTTGCATGCTGATTATTTAGGTCAGAATCGGATGCACACAGCTGGCACTGAGAGCTAACCATGAGAAGCACACAAGTGTTTATAACAGGAATATGTTCTTTTAACTGTATTGTTAAAGTATTGTTCAGATCACATCATGATTTGTTAACACTATTGCTAAATCAGTGAAAGCAGTATACAGTGCAATGCCCTTTCACCAAAACCTGCCCACTGCGATGTGTTCTGGTTTGTGTTATAAAGTGACCTCAGTTTCAGGACATTGAGAAACGGGGTCAAATCAGTCTCAACACTGTCTGAACTAGCTGTTTTTGGCTAAACAGGTGGCCAATTATGACCCACCCACCAAAAATCCAGAGAGAAACAATTAACCATTCACTTCCACTTCCTGTCTACATCTGGTAAAATCTTGGCAAAACATCTGTCCCTACCACTGATAGACTTTGATCTAAAACAAACTGCATGTTATAAATAATACATCAAAGTCAATGATTATTTCCGAAATGATTTGACCACACTTGTGTACTGACACATGTAATGATCTTGCACGCTTGCATTTCTGGATTAGCTTTAAAATACAGTGCATTTTCAAATTACCCTGCTTGTTTTCCTTCATGGCCCTGGGTAGCTCCTAGTTTTATACAGATGTGGTAAAAGTCACAAAAACAAAACAAATAATAAGTTCTATAATAATAACATCTACTTAAATGTATGAACATAAAAGTGTAAGAAAGACTCAGAAAAGAAAAATAATCACACATTTATTTTAGTAAATGATGGTACCCTTTCACCAAGGAACATGGTAATACATTAGCTAAGGCTAGTTTAACAGCTAGCACGTTAGCTAGCCTGATAACAATCGATGTGTCTCAATCAGCTCCCCAGTTCAGTAGCCAGGGCACTGATCAGGGAGTCAGCCGTTTTAAGGGCTGTCTCAATCGAAAAATCCTTCCAGTGCACTGGAACGTTCGCTCCCTAAAAAAATCCCACAATGCACCGCATAAAACCAGGGAGCATCGATGCTCACTGTGTTTCCTTACTGGAAATGATGTCATGTTTTCTGAAGCCTTTCATGGCTTTCATGTACCATGACAGAAATTTGTGTGATTAAGCTAACAAATTTATGTGACATATTTGAAATATTTAAAGCTTTTAATTTTTGATTAGGTTTTGCAACGCAAGTACGTAGTCATGTCGCTGGAAATTGAGTTATCGGTGTCCGAATGTGTAGTGAGCCAGGGTCCTTACCAGTGCCAGAACTCATATACACAATATACTGATTCACCACCTAGGGAGCTAGGGAGCTGATCGAGATACACCCTATGACAATACAAACTAGCTGAATGCTAATAGCTAGCTGTCACAGCACAGACTACTTTGATAAATACAAAGTGTACATAGCAACAGATAGATTACAGCGATGGATATTACTCCTCATTCTCGCTGTCACATATGTTAAAGCTAGATTTGTTCAGAGAAATTTTAAACTCCTTGAAGCTATCAGATGCTAAAAACTGACCTTATGATCTCACATATGATTACACTGAAATGTAGTGATGTAGTGAGATTTTTTCTTTTGAAATGTAGTAAGTAAACATCAGGTGTTCAGGTGAAAGAAAAGCTCAAGTACATAGTAACTGTATGTTATTACCTTCCACCTTTGGCTATATAATATGTATTACATGTGGTATTTTGCAGTATACTTTACACTGCAGACAAATTGGTTGCACACTGTGTTCAGCTGGTTGAGGAGCCATGCAACCTTGTAATACTAAAGACAAGTGTGCACTCTGAATGCCCATTAAGTTAATGTGCAAACTGTGATTTTGCTTACATGCACACCTAAAAACACACTCACTGCTTTCATCTAAACCTCCTCAACCCCTGACAAGCCTGCAGGCCGGCATTTCTGTGGTTTTATACCTCTTGCAAGTTACTCTCTTTACCAGCCAAGAGCTCAATGAAGCCTCAGTTTTGGGATGTAAAATTATCCATGATTTTCATGTATTTTCATTAAGGAAGTCAGAGCATGCTGGGTAAGGGTTTGGCCAAAAAGTTACTTAGGGCAGAGAAAACAAACTGTGTCCACAGTAGACAATTACAAACTCCTATGATTGTGCTGTGTTTTGATTTTGAAGAAGCTTTCTTGGGCATTAGGCTTGGACGAAATACTAGAAACAATGTGTACTGGAGTATATATTCATAATAAATCCCAAAGATTAAATGACATTGAAGCAAACATTCCAAACATTTGTAGGTCTTTGTCATTTGACTTGCATTGAATAACAAAACGAACTAAAAATGCCTAATTTTAACAAAAATAATTTATTTTCGCATGATTACACAATGTTTGAATTGTTTTACATAACTATCACAAAGCTTCTTAAATACAGTTAAATAACATAAATAATGTGCTCGCCCCATTTCTTCATTTAAATGTTTTATATGTGTGGATCATGTTGATGGAGAAGTACAGAGAGGGTCAGAAAGAGCTGCATTGCGTCTTTGTAGATGTAGAGAAAGCGTATGACAGGGTGCCAAGAGAGGAGCTGTGGTATTGTATGAGGAGGTCTGGAGTGGCAGAGAAGTATGCTAGAGTGGTGCAGGATATGTAAGAGAGCAGTAGGACAGTGGTAAGGTGTGCGGTAGGTGTGACAGAGGAGTTCACGGTGAAGGTGGGACTGCATCAAGGATCGGCTCTGAGCCCCTTCTTGTTTGCGGTGGTGATGGACAGGCTGACAGATGAGGTCAGACAGGAATCTCCATGGACTATGATGTTTGCGGATGACATTGTGATCTGTAGTGAGAGCAGGGAGCAGGTGGAGGAAACTCTAGAGAGGTGGAGGTTTGCTCTGGAGAGAAGAGGAATCAAGGTTAGTCGCAGCAAGACAGAATACATGTGTGTGAATGAGAGGGATCCAACTGGAACAGTGAGGTTACAGGGAGAAGAGATGAAGAAGGTGCAGGATTTTAAGTACTTAGGGTCAACAGTCCAGAGCAACGGGGAGTGTGGAAAAGAGGTGAAGAAGCGTGTGCAGGCAGGTTGGAATGGGTGGAGAAAAGTGTCAGGTCTGTTGTGTGATAAAAGAGTACCAGCAAGAATGATAGGAAAGGTGTACAGGACAGTAGTGAGACCAGCAATGTTGTATGGTTTGGAGACAGTTGCACTGAGGAAAAGACAGGAGGAAGAGTTAGAGGTAGCAGAGCTGAAGATGTTGAGGTTCTCTTTGGGAGTGACGAGGATGGATAGGATCAGGAATGAGTACATCAGGGGGACAGCACATGTGAGATGTTTTGGAGACAAAGTTAGAGAGGCCAGGTTGAGATGGTTTGGACATGTTCAGAGGAGGGAGAGTGAATATATCAGTAAAAGGATGCTGAGGTTAGAGCTGCCAGGCAGGAGGCCGAGAGGAAGACCAAAGAGGAGGTTTATGGATGTAGTGAAGGAGGACATGAAGGTAGTCGGTCTGAGAGAAGAGGATGTAGGGGATAGGGCTAGATGTAGGCAGATGATTCGCTGTGGCGACCCCTGAAGGGAACAGCTGAAAGGAAAAGAAGATATGTGTGGATCATAAATATTTGATTGTTGCACATCAATTGTTTGGGAATCTAAAATACAAGCTGTTAGTATGTTATTGTAGTATTTGCTGAATGCATGTGTATGTACTTGGCGAAAAAGTACAGAAAAAAAAAACAATGGCCAAAGCACGCAAAACCTTTTTTTCCACAATAAAGAAAACGTTCAGTACATTTTAGTTACACATCTCCTAATCCCTATAATCTTAAATTGGACCTGGTATAGGTGTTCAACCCCAAATCAGGCCTTCAAAACAACTTCAAAACAACGTGAGTAAATGCTAATGTACAGCTTTCCTGTCACTCCTCTGATCTGATCTGCAGAGGATGTAAAGTTATCTGTTCTTTTTCAAAAGGTAATCGCATACATTCTTTAATAAACATCTGTCGGTTATTTAAACAACAAGTAAACAGCAGATTACAGACCACAGGATATTTGGAGAGAGAACAGGCACACTTCAATACAACCCTCAGTTTGTAGACACAGTAGTGTGAAACCACAAGAGGAAATGGCGTGAGCATGTGTGTACACACTCTGTATTGTAACCTCACAATCAGCGGTAGAATATGGGAGTGGAAACCATACAACTGCTGTAGTCCCAAACTCACATCCACCCTTCTCTCATTATTTATTTACTGCAATGCTTGAGTGAAAGGGCAAGATGGGATTTCAGGTTGAAGACGTATGCTTGAAGACAATATGTATGGCGGACTTGGAAAACACTTTTTCCCCTCACATTTTATACTGTATAATTCTGAAAACTACAGACTTTCCTGAACTTTTTTTTTATGTTTATCTTTTGCACGCATCTCAACCATAAGAAGTCTGCTTACCCTCAAAAGTGAAAAAGGAGAAAATCATATTCGAAAATTCCACTCCGATTTCAGCAACGGAGCATTGCAGACATTCAGTATCCGAACTGAATTGTTAAACTCGTGTCCATTTTGCTATCGCATGTAGCTATGCTACAACTTGATCAAAGTCTGACATTGACTGTGTGAGGAAATCTCACTTAGCTAGCAAGGTTTTAGACATCTTTAGGCAGACTTACTGTTTTTACCACTGCATTTACTACCACAACTACCCATTTACTACCCAATCTGATCTTTGCAGGTTGATAGCTAGGTAAGGTTAGGAAGTAAATAAAAACATTTACATGTTGTTTTGGTTAACTATATCTATTCTTAAAGCTGAGGTGTCACAAAACAACATGTTTTGGCCAAAACCAGATTTTTAAAAATCTTTTGTTTGGCCACAGAAACCATATAAAATGTTACACATAATACATACTACATTAAAAAAAAAATTGCTCTGGTTAAAGCAAACAAACCCTAAATAAGGCTTCAAAATCGTTATACTGGTTCCTTACAAAAAAAAGAGACATAAATTGATCCTATATCCATATACAAAGTTTCACACTTCAAATAATGTGGCACATTCACTTCCTCATTGAGCAATCTAAATGGTGAGCTTGACTGAGGGCACGCAACATCAACATCCCACTGGCTGTTGGCCAACAGTCTAAAACGAAAGGATCACAGCAGAACTGAGGAAGTTACAAACCCAGCATTAAAAGGAGGAATGATACAGTGTCTATTTAGACCAATACAAAGATCTTATTCATGATAAAGAACATTAGGACATGTGAAATGTTTATATCTTCATAGTTTCAATCATCCAATGAAAGATGGCATTAAAGAAGGACCTAACAAATGGAACCTGTTCTTAAGAGTCAGTGAGGGCGATGTTGGATTTAGTTGAATTTCATACAAAACATTCTAAGAAAAGGTACCAGTACTGACTATGTCCCTATATGACTCTGTGCCATAATGTTTCCCATTGTTTACATGAATATTAAATAATTTCAGCTGGCCCCTGATAAGCCTTGGGCAAAAAACAATAAAATGGTGCATTTATATTAACTAGCTACTGTAATATAGGTATAAATTATTGAAGCAAAACAATGCAGGGTTTGTGGGGTTAGAGGAAGCACATTAACTCGCATGAGATGGTGCTGAGTGAATGTCGTTTCAGGGCTTGTTAATGCACATCTGTGCCTACTTATATTACAAGCCTCTGACCTAATTTGTTTTGACCTGAGTCAGGCCTATTAAAAGTTGAGAGGTGAGGTCATAACCCACAGTAGCCAATGACGCCAGTGTAAGTAACTTGGTCTTATTCATGTTATAGGGGAAACTAATGATGGGGATTAATAACCCAATAACCTAAACGCTGAGGAGCTAAATGGGTCTGCAGATTTCAGCACTTTCAAACAACTGGAGCTTGAATGAAGTTTAAATGCATTTAAAGGCAGTGAATAGTATTAGCCCACACACAAATGCAGAGCAAGCAGCTCACAACAGCACAAAAGATATTAGTGAGGAAGATTCCGGTCTAGACATGAATAGGCCTTTCATCTCTGTGAAATATCCCAAAACATCCTGAATAATTGTGTATATTTCACAAGGGAGTGGTGTACATGCTGCTGCAAATTCATCTTGGAGCCATGTGTGTAGTCATGGTATCAGTACACAGCCACAACATACCCCATCTCAAGTCCATCACATATAAACAATCACATTTACATATACAATACATATTTGTGGTGTGTGTATGTTGTGTGCAGACACCTGCCATTTGTATATACCATTCCTAAACTGTGCAAATGTCTATGTATACACACAACATTAGAGTCATTACAAGCAGGCAAACAGGCATTATGTCTCAGGGCATCACTATAGAGAGTATTAAAACACATTGTTATACATAAGTCAAGGTTAATTTACTTTTCTTGAACTGAATTATCTACTAATTTACCTATTATAACAACTGACGGCATAGCACAGCAGATATAAGCTAATTACCCAGAGTTCTAGCTTTTTCAGAACATCTAGGGTGACTGTTTCTGTCCCTTGACATAGCCACATACATATATGTTCTATGCTCGACAGGAACTTACAGATACAGTCAATAACAATTAACAGGATAGTTATAATTACATTTTACTAATAAGGTCACTTAGGGTGCTTTCACGTATACAACATTTAGTCCATTTCAATCAAACCCTGGTACACTTTCCTTTTTGGTCATTTAAGCAGGTGAGAAGACAGTAGACATCAGTCACACTCAGGTCTGAACCAAACCAACCAGACTGAAACTGTCTGAGCAAGGTAGTCCAGCTTTTGGTTTTCTTTAATTATGTACAGTGTGAAACTAAATCAAGTAGCATGAATTTCGCTCTGATTCTGACTAATAGGTGTGAATGTACCCATAGAAAGCCTTACATTTTGCAAAATGAAACTAGCCTTTAACTAGACATGTGCAACATATCACTTAATGTGACACATTCTCTGAAAGAGACAAACGCCTTCCTCTTTAAATGTTCTGAATGGTGAGGATGGCTGGGAGCATGTAACATCAACAGCTCGTGGGCTGTGGGCCAACTATCTAAAACGAAAGGGTCACTACACACACACACACACACACACACACACACACACACACACACACACACACACACACACACAGACACATATGTTAACACAAGCACTATCTTCGTGGACTTTCCACTGACATAATGATGATTGTAGCTTATTAATGCAATTCCTACATCTGCCTCCCAAACCTATCCTAAACCTCAGTAACCAACTGGAAATCTTTGGGCTTTTTAAAAAATTCTTGTGGGGTCAAAACTGTTAGATATTCTTATCTTTCTGCAAGCACACGCACACGCACACGTGCACACACACACATACATATATATATATATATATACATACATACACACACACACACACACACACTACGGTGAAAAAGTTTTAGGCACCCTATTTTTTTAGTACAAACTTTGTTATAGATTTTTTATTTTATGACTTCTACATTATCAAGTCAGTACAAAAAACATTTTAGATTCCCAAACATTAGTTTTCTAGAACAAAATTAAATGTTACAGAAAAGTTACAGTTTGTATGTCATTAAAGAAAGATATTACATAAGAGACCACTTTTCAGACAAAAAACACAATGAAGGCTGCTGGGTTTTGATGCAAAAAATAAGAAGCAAGTGCGAAAGTCAAAGTCTCCAGAAGAACTGTGGCTGGTTCTGCAAGATGCTCAATAAAACTTACCAGCTCATTTCCTTATAAAACTGCACAAATTGTACCGGAGACTATTTTTATTATTACTTTTTTTGTCACACCAAATATTGACTTTATTTCATTTACTACTTTTTACTGCTCTTTAATGTATTTTTTTTATGTAGAAACATTTAATTTAATTATTTTGAAGGCATCGTTGCTCTACAGCATTTCTTTGCATGCGCCTAAAACTTTTGCACAGTACTGTGAATATAAACTCTTACAGGTCATAAACTAGGCATTAGACTAGGCATTATGGCTTATATAACATACAAAACATAGGCATCTTCCAGGGTTGACTAAGGAGTTGAGATGGTCAAATACAATGGGTGTGGATGTAAATGATAGACACACTGTTAATGAAAGTTGAATAAACTGACAAAAAAAAAAAAAAAAAAAATAGCCATTAAAAGAATGCACAAGTATTGCACAGGGAAGGCTGACCCTTCACCTTTTGTCTTGGGAGAGAAAAAATAAATCAAACTTTGCATATGTGTGAGTTTGGTGCCAAGAACGAGAGGTCTGGAGGGCAAAAGATAGAAATCTGCTGTCACTCGTGCATCTGAGCTTGTAAGGAGAGAGAGAGAGAGAGAGAGAGAGAGAGAGAGAGAGAGAGAGAGAGAGAGAGAGAGAGATTTGGGGGAATTTTATGGACACACTGTACTACCCTTATACCAGATACTTTAAGCAAGTAACACTGCTGACCTTCTTCCGTCTATGCAGTGCTTAGCAAACATATACAAAAAAATGTGCAGTCCTATTTATAACTAATGTAAATAATAAATATACTTGAATTCCCAGTTTAGCTAACCTGTTGGAGTGGTGCCCAGACTATCCTTCTGCTTTAAAACTTTAGATAACATGAGAGTGTGGATCACATGCCATGTATTAAGCATTTCCATTGCAACCGCATGGTAAACTACTGAAATCATGCAAATTAATCATGCTCAAGCAGGAACTTCATCTGAACAATACATGAATAATTGATCTCCACTTGGAATGATTTGGTAAACCACACAATGCTCAGGGACCCCACTAAACTGTAAAATAAATTTCATGGACCCTCTCTGAACATAATTAAACTATTCAAATGTTTTTGTTATTACAACCATAGAGCATTTTATTTAAAAAATTTCTGCCGATAGATCACATTAGGTCCGAGCTGACATCATTTATAGGCTACTTGTTTTGTGTTATTAAGGTTTGGATTAAAGGCATTCAGTTCAAGTGACCAGTGAAACAGACTAATAACTATAATAGTGGGTTGTGGTTTTTAGCACTGTAACAAGGTTTAAAAAAACACACATCATCTGGAGCCCTGGCTATGCTTCAAGGACCCATAACTAAAAATAAGACTTCACATCATGTTAATTTTTAGGTATGTAATGTGGATAAAATATATTGTTAATTGCATTTATAAATAAGGCAGTAAATATATTAGGCTATGTAATTTTGTGATCTCAAACTGTGAAGCAAAGTAAAATTGGAAAGTTACAAACCAAATCATCAAATAAGTGCCACCTAGAGACTTTCAGACATTATCATCCTTAAAACTGTGCATAAAGTGTAAACAAGCCTCTACGACTTACATCTGTGTTTGAACAGCTGTAAAGCCATATACCTAAACACATGGTTTAAGAAATGGTAACACACATTGCTGGCACCCTTAGTGCATTGCCTCCAGAATGTAATCATTCAGCTGCAGGCCTTCGAGCTTGAGTGTGAAACTTTTTAAACAATGTTTGGAGAAAGTGTTGACTTATGGGAGAGGATGAGATTTTAAGGTTTGGTGTGAATTTGGGAATTCTTCCAAATGTTAAAGAGCATGGAGACATGGCTGCCGGTTGGGTAATGATCAAATGATTCAAAGTGTATTAATCCAAATCAAATCAGTTATAGGGTTACAGTATATGTTGTTAGGGCTCAGAATTGTATTGACGTTCCCCTAGTTTACACTGTTTCTTTTTAAAAGTTCATTAATGTTCCTCAAATGGTTCACGAGTTCATCAATATTCCTTAGATGTTCTTGTAGTTCAGCGAGATGTTCCCACAGTTCTTCAGTGTTCCTCAAATATTTCCTTAGTTATTCATTGTTTCTCAAATATTCCTGTGGTTCATCACTGTTCTTCTGTTTCTCCTCAAAACTGTCAGTAGTCCATCAACAATAATCCATCCATCTTAGATGTTCTTGTAGTTCACCACCAATCCTCAGAAGTCTGAGGAGTTCAGGACGGTCTTTCAAATATTCTTGAGGTACTTCACTGCTCCTCAAATGTTACAGAAGCTCATCCATATTCCTCTGATGGTCCTGTAACTTATCACTGTTCTTCAAATGTACTCATAGTCCATCACTGCTCCTCAAATGTTTCAATAATTGCAATGTTCCTGAGATGTTCCTGTAGTATACAAATGTTTCTCAGATGTTCTAACATGTCCTTAAATGTTTCAGTTGTTCATTACTGCTCTTCAAAATCCCCAGAACAAAAATTCTCTGATATTTTAAGATAGCTCAGCAGCGGCTTTGTAATTAATGTTATCATTAAGCTGGAACCATCTCATCAGCTTTTTCTTTTCAAAAATGAGAAACTAGTTTCCTGTAAATGGTTCAGTTGGACTCAGACTCATTAACTGCCTATTTCCCAGCTTGTGCCTTAGAGAAATCCCTGAGGAAAATGTGTAATACTGAGCACTCCGAGTGAAACCAGCTGTCCTTCACATTACACTGCAGCATTTCAGAGTTGTGACGTTCTCCCAGGCTCTGAGCTTGCTAAGTGGTTAGGTGCTTTATGTTTAACTAAGTGTGGTCCCTGCCAGGACATGATGATTCGTTGCTGACATTTCATGACCTCAAAACCAGCAATTAATACCAGTGCAGCAAACCATGACACAGCTACTTACACCATTTCACACATTGGAATGACTGCTAAAGAAATGCAGAGCTCACCTAAAAAGTCTGACATTGCTAATTTTCTTGCATCTTATTGTTGTGACACAATGAAACTGGTAAATGTGGTTTTAATAAGAAAGCTCTGTGGAAGGTGTCTGGATTGTTGAGAGAAATTCCTGCAAGTATGATAATTACACGGCCTGGCTCTCTATGTCAAAGCCTGGCAAGTTACCACAATTCTGAGAAAAACATTATGCAGTGCTTATAACTCAACAAACAGGCACACCATACTTTATACAGTCAAATATCTGATACAGATAGTATTTTCATCTATACAGAGATGCAAAAACTACAAGCTTTCCTGAAATGAAATGTGTTTCTCATTTGCATGTGTCTCAACCAACATTTTAAGGTCTGCCTCGCCCAAAATTTAGAATTTAGTCACAGCAACATCTGATGTGTTTTCCCAGACCACCACACAAATCAGGTCAGACTTTGTCTTGGCATGCTCATATCTCAGATCAGAATATTTTCATTAATTTATAGTACCTACTATAAAAGGTTTAGTCACAACTCAGCTTTACAGTTCTTTCTTAGACCTGAATGGCCAACACCAAGGCAAAATTGGCAATAAAACAACTTTGAATGTGAATGAGACAAAACAAAACCAAATGAAAATGGATCCCATCCTCCTCAGGAAAGAGCGGTAATATGGAAAATTGAACATTAGGTCCAGTGAGCAGTTGGGTGTACAGGTAAAAAAAAAAAACATTCATAATTCATAATCATTATACTACAGAATGAAATGTACATCAGACGTCTTCTTGATACTGGGTAGAAGTATTAAAATTTAACATATGCATGGCAAAAGGACTGAAAGTTGAATGAATATGTCACTAATTTCACCTGTTCTGCAATATTTACTGGGTGATCTCACTGTTCTATGTCACAAATCTTTGCTAAAATTATGTGTACTGTGACTTCTGCCTATGTGTTTGTATTATTATAATTTCCTTGTTGCTCTGTACACACACACACACACACACACACACACACACACACACACCCACACACACACACACAAATACAAGTAATTGTCCTCTTTGTCCTGTCTGAAACAAGCTCCCAGTGAATTTTTCCCAAAAGATGATTGAAGATGTCTGTCACCCATACGATAAGTACAGCATGCGAATCCATTAGCAAAGTCAAGAGTGATGCAGGAAGTGCAAGAATCTTACCAGTTCACAACTGGCCACAAGGCTCATAAATCTACATGTTGAGCATTTGAAGGCAGAGGCAGCATGCCAGTACCTGTAGATCTTTGATCTTGAACTTGTACATAATTTTTAAACTTCATGTTAACTTCCACTCATAAATCTGAAACTCAGAAACTGGCCAGAATAAAACATTTTACAGGTTTTTGGCTAGATGTCCCTTTATGCGCAACCTGCATTATAAGTGAGTACTAAAGCCCATATACAGTATGTTACAAATTTTGCTGTACTCTAGAAGTGCATACACATATTTGGCTGTTATTTTAAAAAGTATTCACAAATAAATTTGGGGCCAGTCAGATGCCTCCCTGATGGTACTACACGATGGATAAGTATCTGCCTATACTTCTCAGCATTGAGGAGACCATTCATTCTGACCAAATCCCCAACTCCATTTGCAGAAATGCAGCCCCAAACTTACAAGGAACCTCCACCATGCTTCACTGTTGCAGACACTCATTCGTGCAAACTGCCTTCTGCTACAGCCAAATATGTCAAATTTTGACTCATCAGTCCACAACACCTGCTGCCATTTTTCTGCACCCCAGTTCCTGTGTTTTAGTTGTGCATAGTTGAGTCGCTTGGCCCTGTTTCCATGCCGGAGGTATGGCTTTCTGCCGCAAGTCTTCCATGAAGGCTACTTCTGACCAGACTTCTCCGGACAGTAGATGGGTGTTCCAGGGTCCCACTGGTTTCTGCCAGGTCTGAGCTGAAGGCACTGCTGGACATCTTCCGATTGCGAAGGGAAGTAAGCCTGATGTGTCTCTCATCTGCTGCACTAAGTTTCCTTGGGTGTCCACTGCGTCTTCGGTCCTCAACGTTGCCCGTTTCTTTGTGCTTCGTCAAAAGAGCTTGGACAGCACATTTGGAAACCCCTGTCTGCCTTGAAATTTCTGCCTGGAAGAGACCTTGCTGATGCAGTATAACTACCTTCTGTCTTGTTGCTGTGCTCAGTCTTGCCATGGTGTTTGACTTTTGACAGTAATCTGTCTTCAGTAACCTCACCTTGCTAGCTGGGTTTGGCTGTTCCTCACCCAGTTTTATTCCTCCTACACAGCTGTTTCTGTTTCAGTTAATGATTGTGTTTCAACCTACATATTGAACTGATGATCATTAGCACCTGTTAAGGTATAACTGTTTAATCACACACCTGACTATATGCCTACAAAATCCCTGACAAGTGTACCTAGAAGAATTGATGCTGTTTTGAAGGCAAAGGGTGGTCACACCAAATATTGATTTGATGTAGATTTTTCTTCTGTTCACTCACTTTGCATTTTGTTAATTGTCAAATATAAACTATTAACATGTCTATTTTTGAAAGCATTCTTACTTTACAGCATTTTTTCACAACTGCCTAAAACTTTTGAACAGTATTGCATTGGAGGAGTCTGAATCTGAATGGATAACAGAATGAATATGCTCCAGACGAAGTACTTATCCTCCTCTTCAGTTCCCCCTTTCTGATTTCTTTTACACTTTTAAACAGTCCTTCATCTCACCCATGTTTCCTCCCTTCTCATTACCCTCTCTTTTTAACTTTATTCCATCATCCGTCTTCCTTGTTTATTTCCATTAATTTAGTCCAGATTCTGACTTTCCCTTTCCTTGCACTTTTGCTTAGCCGAAAAGAGTTATACCACCCCTCTGAATGAAAATCTCTGGTTCTACTGTAATTATAGGCTTTTAATCTAATATAAATTTCCGATGAATATAAATGATGAATGGTACTTTGCAAGTTAACCGCATGATGACAGACACATTCACGATTCTTAATAAATGTATCATCCATCTGATACAAAGGCTTTCACTATTTGGAACAAGTCAAAACAAGCAAGAGAGAAACAAATGTTAAAAATCCAGCTGAATAGTTTTCAAAGATAACAAAGAATGTTATTATTAATGAATGAAGCAGCCAAACCCTTCACAGCACGTTTTATTTCCAGTAAGTCAGTATATTGATTCATATTTGATCCACTAAAAAAGTCTCTGGATTTGGAATTGGACATCAAAGTTAAATAACCTCAAAACCACATAAAATCTGCCGCATTCAAAAAGAAATGGAGCTAATCCAAAATCATGGAACTGAAACTGCCATTACTTGTTATGTACTTTTTGGTTTACGTCTTGTGCCTGTTTGATTTAAACAGTGAAACGGCTACTGTGTCAGAGTTTCTGCTCACTGCTCTGACACAGGCCGACTGGTAAAAAGGGAGCTGTGCATTCTTCTCATTGTTTCTGGCAGGATAATGTATCAGTTGGACAAAGCTAACCACCAAAAATAGAATGAACCCTCCTTTTTAGGTTAGAGATAGAGTAACTGTATTAACTGTAATAATGAAACTGTAAAACCTCTCAGATGATCAGGGTTTTTTCTTTAAGTCAACTGGAATTACAGCCAGTTAAGATGACCATCCTGCATTTGCTTCTCTTCATACTGTATTTCCACTGTTTAATGATTTTAAACAGGAACAGTATTTTTACATTAGTAAGGAAAACAGCTTGGTGTAAGTAACCTTATATGTAGGTATGGAATAGAGCAGTGGTTCCCAACCTTTTTTCCAGGAGACCCCTATTTTAACATTCAGCATCCTTAACGACCACCCCCCCACCCAATTAAATACATACATCAAATAATTTAAGAAAAATAATATAACTAAATAACTGTTATTTGCATATTTAACAATTATCTAAAATGATATGCATATTTATTCATGCCAGTTCTTGTATTCCTGATTGAATGATGCCTTTTTTAAGTGTGAAAGGCTATTTAATGTCAGCTTTGGGCCCGCATTTCTTGAGCTAGAGAATGGATAGCAGGCATGATTTTCGTGACAGCCAGACGAAAGTCATTGTGCATGTCTAGCTTGTTGCATGCAATCGTTTTAATGGTCACCAGAGAACTGAATAAACCAAGACCCAACTAACTTCTGCAATTCTCCAGATGTGCTCCTTGGAGATTTTTTGGCTACTCGAACCATCCTCTTCACAGTGCGCTGAGACAATATAGACACACGTCCAATTCTAGGTTGATTCATAACATTTCCAGTTGACTGGAACTTCTTAATTATTGCCCTGATGGTGGAAATGGGCATTTTCAATGCTTGTGCTATTTTCTTATAGCCACTTCCCATTTCGTGAAGCTCAACAACCTTTTGCCGCAAATCACAGCTATATTCCTTGGTCTTACCCATTGTTATGAATGACTAAGGGAATTTAGCCTATGTGTTACCTCATATTTATACGCCTGTGAAACAGGAAGTCATGGTTGAACAATTTCCTGTTCCTAGTCGTGTACTAAAAAATGTAAAATATCAATGGGAATATACTTCAAATATATTTTTCTCATATGAATTTATAGGGGTGCCAATAATTGTTGCACACCTATATTTAACAAAGTTTTTTTTTTTATAAACCTGTGTTGTGTTTGCAATTGTTTAATATCCATGAGAGCAGAGTATTTTTGTGAATTTTCTTTAACAAAAGATCAAAAGGTTAAACAATAGAGACAATTTTTCATAGCCTTCTTTTTTTCATATTTACCAGATATTAGTGGAGGGCATGTAACTGTCCAAATAAATCCTTGTTTTCTTTTTAGTGTATACATTTTTCTCTTCTCCCTGGCGCTTTGCCATATTCCTTTGTTTGACTAGTTACCCTGTTGTTTTGAGCATTGCACTGTACTATTAGAACGAGCAATGTGAATTTTACCTGGTCTTTTAATACATATATATATATATATATATTTTTTTAAGCTGCATCCATCCTTTCCCACTCTCGCGATACACAGCTAATAAATTCTCCATGTTAAGGAAATGGCTTCTCTTTTCATATTTCTTACACACTATTATTAGAATATTTAACATGGATTTATTTATCGTGCTGTTTTACTTTTTTTTTTTTTTTTTTTTTAAATCATTATTTCTTCCTCTTGTAACCCTAAAACTAGAGTGAGCTTGGCGACCCCTTGTAAATCTTTAGCAACCCCTAGTGAGGGTCGCGACCCCCGGGTTGGGAAACACTGGAATAGAGAACTGTATTAACTGTAATATTTAAAAAGCTCTCACATAGGTGATCAAAAGCAAGTCACATGTCTCGAAACTCACTTCACATCACATCCACTTTGCATTTGGCCAACATTCATTCCGTCACTCATCTTTAGCAAGCACCATCCTTCTCAAGGTCAGGGTGGTTCCCAGGAACACTGGGTGTGAGTTGGGGACCCACACTGGATGGGACACCAGTCCATCACAGGACACGATACACACATACACATTCACACCTAGGGCAAGCTAGAGTAGCCAATCCACCTACTGTCATGTTTTTGGGAGGTGGGAGGAAATCAGAGAACCCTGAGGAAACCCACACAGACAAGGGAAGAATATGCAGACAGCAAATGAAGCTCGGGATCAAACTGGGGAGGTGGGAACAGGAAGGCAGAAATGCTACAAATCCATTACAGACATATCTGTGAGATGAATATCTCATTGTAGCAGTTAATAAAGGTGGATTTTATTGAAGTGTGAAATTGTTGGAAAACTATTGGGATCATATTCCATCTACACACCTTGCTGTTACCTAAAATTAATTTTTAACCTAATCTCTATCCACAGCATCGTTAGTCTATGTGCAATTCCCACAGACAAAAATTTCAAGAGGTTTAGTGTACTGTACTGATAAAATAAAAGGAAGCCAGTATACAGTACTCCAAACTCAGTAAGTTTTTCAATAAATGTTTATGCAAACCTTTTTCTTTTTCTTTTGTTGACTCTTTTGTAGATAGTAAAAGGCATTTGTAAACAAATTTCAAAGTCGATCTAGAATCCTTTCATAGATGAGATGAGTTTTAGCCTCTTTCCCACTTCACCTGCAGGTGTTGTTCCTACAGTTATGGTGAAATGTTCCTACAGTTATGGGGAAAGGTTTCTTTCTCATCCTGTTAAAGCTGTGCATTCATCTAGCTGGTTAGACTGAACTGACAGCCTGAGGATGCTATTGCTTACTAAAACCTTCAGAAGCCTGCTGGAAATAAAACTTCACTGCTAGAACAGTGTTTCATAGCCACAGGCCATACTGTTTTGAAGACTTTCCAGTGTTGTTTTTTTTCTTTACGTCAGTTGGAATCACAGTCATTTAAGATTAACCTCCTGCATTTGCTTCTAACCCAACTGCAACTCCACAGTTGAATAAGTTTTAACAAAAAATTTATTATTTTTACGTTTATCTATTTTTTTTATTAGTAAGCAAAACAGATTGGTGTAGTTTACCTGTAAAAAAAAAAAAAAAAAAAAAAAAAAAGTTTGTCATTCCTTTTTATACTGAAAACAGAACAGTACTGATTAAAATGCCTCATGATTTTCTGAAATATATAAATCTGGAGTGTTTTTTAATTATTCAAAATATTCAAGCAAAATAATTAAAATAACAAAAGTATTCCTGAGGTCCTCAATAAATATGCTATTATGTGGCTGATAAAGACATAGTTATAAATACTATAATGCTCATACTGAACATCTTTTCAACACACTTAGTACTGTTTGACTTTCTAGTATACAGATGTAGAGGAGCAATAATATATACTGTACTCCGACTATCCATTGTCACCCAGAAGAGATCGGGTTCCCTTTTGAGTCTGGTTCCTCTACATCCCTTCACTTGGCTTTCGATAAGTGACTTTCATTCGGAAGCATCAAGAACTATTATTTAAAAAACAAACAAACAAACAAACAAACAAACAAAACAAAAAACAGAGCACACAGTATAAAGTTAATTCACTCAGCCTAGTCCAATGAAACCATTTTCTTCTCCAAATACAAATGCATATCAGAGTAATCAGAGTAATTTAGTACAACTACTGTTGTGTGTTAGAACATTAGGTATTACACAATTGGGTATTAGAGACATTTTCAGGTACACCAAGCAAATAAAGACAAGTTTGTTGTGGAATGAGCTATATATAACCAAAAAGGAAACTTGGGACCACTTTTGATTATTAGAAATAATCAATGCAACACAGAAGGCAACTACAAATACATAAATGGAACATTCCCTGAAGGCTGATTTTGGGCTGGCAACAGAGCATATTCTAATAACTCTTCCTAAATGCTCTTTCACAAGCTATTTTTTAAGTTTGCTGAGGAACCACATAAATACTTAAGCCCAATCACTGCCTTAATCATGACTTCAGGGCTTGGCTTATGTCTTTTGACTACATTTCATGAGCTATAAACTCTAGAACTCTAAATGAGACATAACTATATCCCAAACTTGAAGAATCAGCAGCAGCCTTCTACATTAGGCTTTAACTGTTTAATCAAACAACAGAGGGAAGCAATGATTAGCTACTAAAACAAATTATTTCAGTAGGAAGGTAAAGATTGATAAATAAACTGGTTAAATGTAGGAGAACATACAAAGTAAAGAAATATTAACAAGTGTTACTGACTTTATGGAGAAGAACATTACATAAAAGTGACGGAGAGATTTTTCCCACAAGGCCATGGCATCAAATGGCATCGAAATGTCATTCCCACAGTCCTACACTAGTGTCATAAAATACTGCACTTTGTTGGCATCTCTATAACTTGGAACATCAAAATAAGAATATTTTAAAGGACCATTGTTTAAAATCACTTATCACTATCTGTAGGGAGAATATGCACATTCAAATTACAGGCTTAAACTTTACACTGTACCTCTTTGCAAAGTAAGCATTTTTGCCGAATACCAAAAATCTAACAGTATATGATTAACATAATGAACACTATAATGGCATGGTGGTTAATGCTCTGTTACTATGTCCTTATCAACTACAAGCTTCATCATATGTTGGCATATATTCATATTTTTTTTAAATGGTCACCAAAAGTGTTCGGAAAAATTTTTGATATGAGTTATTATATTGAAAGCTTTCAATTTAGCAAAAATAAAAAAATTAAAAAATAAAACAATTGTCAGGAAACAACTGGGCATATCAAAACGTGTTGAAGACACGACCCAGAGATCCCAAACATGCTCCAAACATGGCTTCATGCACTTCATGCATCACATGTTGCATTAAAATTGCATATCTTTACATTATCTTCACAACCAGGTATTTTCTATTCACAAGTGAAGTATACCTATTATCACACACACTGGAAGATGAAGGCCAGTCATTTCTGTGATCAGAACTTATATAACATCTTAACTAAAGTGTCCAAATCCCTGGACATTACTTAAACCAACACATGACACGGTGCCTATAATTAACTGGTGCAGTAAAACACACACCCTTCAGACAGTATGTGACAGTTTTCCAAATACTGATTAGGATTAGGAGCTTAGGCTTACAATATTACAATATCCTGTAGATGATACTACACTGGTAGGTCTTACTGTGATGTGCTACATCAGGTGATTATTTAGCAGAATGCTAGATACACCGAATCATAACCCTTTAAGAAATGCAGACCCAATATATCTGTTCCCACCATTTCCTTTTCCTCACTGTTATTATCAGCACCCTGTACTTCATCCACTGTAATTTCTTTCATGTTCCAACTTACTCAGCAAACTTCAGAGGAAACTTTACTGCCTTTAGTGTATAGCGATGTGTAGATTCAGTGTAGGTGGCCAGGGTCATATCCTGTTTCTCTGCTAATCTGAAAACATGCACACCTGCTGGAAGTTCCCCTATTGTGTAGTGTGAACTAAAACTTTCCAAATAGTCACTCCATCCAGACTAGATAAATACAACCCATAAATATCCCTGTATTCCGTATGGATTGATGTTTGTTCAAGCTCTGAGTATGAGTATGATGACTTCACTGTGTCTTAAACTGTCGACTGTCCATAAAAGTACAAAGTGCATATAGATAAAATTGCCTACATTTAGTCAATTATTAAAAAAAAAAAAAAAAACTATGCAAAATAATCATATGCGAATTTCATTCTCCTTAACCATTAATCACTTCCAATCTCTTGTTTTCCTACTTTAATTTAAAACAACTTACATAGCCTCCAGTTTAAATAATGACTTGAAACACAGCTTGAGATGGAAGTGTATTCATTCATTCATCTTCAGTAACAGATTTATCCTAGTCAGGATCACAGTAGATCTGGAGCACACCCTGGATGGAATGACAGTCCATGACATGCACACTCACACCTAGGAGAAATTTTAGAATAGTTAATCCACCCACTAGTATGTTTTCGAGAGGAAACCACAGAACCCAGAGGAAACCAAAATGAGAACATGCAAAATTCCACATAGACACCAATCCAAGCTCAGGACCGAATTGGGTACTCTGGAACTGTGATGCAGCAACACTACCCCCTCACCACCATGTCTCTCTGACTCAATCTTTTTGATTTAGCATAAAGCAAAGCTATCATCAAGGGAGTGGAAATATTAGCTGTATCCAAATATCGCTACTACCCAACTATACAGTAGGCGAAAAGCAGTAAGCCAAAGGAGTAGAATGTCAGAATTCTCAGCATTCATAAAACACAAGGTCAGAAATACCCGGATGATCTACTGTGTGCCGGGATTCTGCAGTATGGAGCCAATGGACACTGCGCTATCCCATACGGCAACGGGACTAGTGTGGAAGAGCTGTCAGAATCAAAACTGATGGAAGGCAACGTGTCGGTTCTTTTTAAGTGTAAGTGCTAGGTATTATAATTTGTTCCTTGTGGTTGAACAACACCTGAGTAAATTGTTTAATGTTAACTTGTTGAAGGTTTAAACAAGAAAAACGAGTTGCAATGCAGGTGCTCTAATCTGGTGGGCTCTTTAAATTTTTAGCAGTTATGATGACGTCGTAGGTCACATGACAACGCCAACATGGCGGATGTAGTATGTCTGGATTGTATTCATACTACACACATACGCTGATCAGTATGTACTGTATAAACAGCCGAGCAGTAGGTATTGAATCAAATGCAGTACTTACTTTCACAGTACGTGATTTTAGGACGCAACATTGTTGAGTAACTGTAGTGAAGCTAATAGGAAAGGTATGTACTTACAAGAGTGAGTAATGAAAGCCTGGAACCATACATGGATATCTGTATTTATGAGGGATTTGTAGATTGTCTTCAATTAACAATACCAATGATTGTAGATGCTTCATAATATTTATATAATTTTGTTTTTAAACAGCTGTAGTCATGGTGGAGATGTACAATAGTGAATGTAGTACAGAATGATTCTGTCCTAATAGGTAACAGTTCAGTGCTATCTGTGTCACATGTTATAAAGGCCAATTTATTTAGTGCTGAAATTTATATTCAAGCAATGACCAACAGAACACTGATCTCAAAAACTGGTAATAGCATAAACGTAAGGTCTTTCCTGTGACATATCTTTACCTAATACTATTTGCTCAGTACTTTGCCAAAGCTGCACATGGCATTTATATTTCCACTGGCTATGATGTGTCATGCAGATTATGGAACAATCCTGTCACACTTTTTTTGTTTTACTTTTCTCCATAGTCATCATATCAACATGGATATATGTTGTGGTTTTCGATCAGCTCCCCTACCATGCAGCGTCGCATGGTGCTGTGTTTTCCAGAGCTATTGTTTGGACGTTCCTGGTGAGATCACACAACCAGCAGGGAGTGGAATAGAAACAGTCACCATTTGTGCTTGACAACAGGAGGATATGTTGCTTGTAAAATGCTTTGTTATGATTTACAATTGCCTGAGCATTTCCGTAATATATACAACCCCAAAATACTTGGCCTAGCTATGAGTACACAGTCTGACCTAACGGGTATTGCTTTGAGATGGTGCAGCACCACTGACATATTGTCCGCTCCAGATGGTACAGGTTTTCTGTGAATGAGGATGTCTCTGAAGCTGCAGGGACACTGCTATGTCCAATGAGAAGATGCTAAGCAGATGAATTTGAGGCTCTATTTAGGCATCGCTCAGGCCACCATAAACCAAAAATGCCTGTACTCTGAGAACCAAGATACAACAGGAAATCAGAAAATGTTCTCAAGGTGCAAAAGATATGGGTCTGTATAATCCTCACACCCACTGCCATAACCAAATAGAATGACTACAGAGTGATGATCAGTAATATAGAACAAATGAAACACAGAAATAATTTTCCAATTTTCAGCTTCACTAAAAGGCTTTTCTGTTCCCTAAGACTCACTGGAAAAAAGGATGAGTCTTTTTTTTTCTACAGTCCATGTTTGTACTCCATTGAAGACTTCCTCTGGATACACTTGCATCCTCTGCTTCATTTTTTCCAGAAACTGAAGGAATATATTTCTGTGCTGCTGAGGAAAATCTCCCTCTTGTGCATCCTACACTGATTCACAATGCTGTAACTAAAACACAGCTGGCCTTCACACATTACATTAACTTTTTATTTGCAGCTTCAGCAGCTGTTTTTGAGGTGTACTATGATACATGATGTTCATATAACATCACTGCATTTTCACATCTTCACAATTTTCTTCTACTACCCAAAAGCCCACTCATAGGAACCATGCACCATAAACAGGTTAAAAAAATTGTAAATCACCAAATTGTAAACCAACATTAAGAAGCTCCAAATACAGCCATATCTGTTCCAAATATGGTTCGCCATGGTCTGACCTGCTCAAAGAAATACAATATCATTAAAGGTCAAGGGCTTGTATCCAGTTCTTCATTTTGATAAGTGATTATCTTATATCTTTTCCAAATGTCTTTGAGAAACCTAAACCTAATAAGTCAGGGTAGAAGCTATTTTTGGCTGACACACATGGGTCTTTCTTTATTAAAAAAGGCTGATTGTTTTCACCCTAACCACTTTGTGGAAGTTTTGTCAGTGAAACCTGATACCAACACATGTTAATCAAACAGCTCACAGCTACAAGTGAGATTTTCACTCAGTATCTGGCTTGTGCTGGCCAGAAATTTCCAGCTATATATTTTCTGGTAGTCTTAAAATGAGAATTTCATACTTGATCTATAATTTTCCATTTTGGAGAAATTTATTTAAAAATCACCAGAACTCTTTAGCCCCAGCCAGTAGTTAGCTAAATGTAATGATTTGGGGAAATGGGTTATGGTTCTGTGCTATGGGCTAGAGCCAGTTGTAGAGCCACTGTTGGACGGTTGAGCAAGGCCCTCAACAAATGAACGGTCAGCTGTATGTTGTATTGTATTCAAATTTCAAATTCAAAATTATATAAAAGGCTCCTCTAGGGTTATTATTTTTATGATGAAGGGCTCTAGCTCTTTAGAAAAGTTTCAACTCTATAATTCTAAACTAAAGAACCATTTATAGTGCTAGATAGAATCTTCTTTTCAAAGGGTGTACATGTACATCACATTAAATAAAAGCTTCTATATGCATAAAAACAACTATTATCATCAATCAGATGGTTATGACAAAATAAAGTTTTTGGTAAATATATAAAGTTACTTTAAAAAAGAAAATGGTTTATTTTTCCAATTTCCAGAATTTGCATGCTGTTTTGCCAATCATTTTTACCTTTGAATTTTTCTCCTACTAAGAGAAAATCACATGATTATGGAATCTAGCTAGTCTCCTAGAAAAAATTCTGTCTAAACTCCAATTAGGAATCAATGAGGATTTTGACTTTTAAGTGTATTCTTAACACGATTAACAGACATAGTTCGAAAGATTAACCTATAGGGCAGGAAATGACTAGAACAACAAGTTACAAAGTCATTACATATCATGAGACATGTTTAACTCTTTCTCACAATACACTGGCATTCCATTCCACCGGCGGAATGGAAATCGACTTTTTGGATTTTTTCATTCAGTATAAACAAATTAATATGTTACTAGTCTGTTACTGTATAAGATGAGTCAGGACACTGTTGGGTTAAATAAAATTATAACATTTAAACTCAGTAGGCTAGATAAAAAATAAAATAAATAAAAAAAAATTTTTTAAAAACCTGCAAATAAAAAGAGTTAAAGCCTGATTGCTGATTGCTTGCAATGTAACTAGGACCTGTAGCCTGCTAAGATATGATATATGATAATCTGCAATTGTGGAGGTAGTGCTATTATAAAATACTGAATGAGACTTAATTGAGACTGATATACTAAATAAAGACTTTCCTTCATTTGCTAAGACAAATTCAGAGACTCCTCGCTGACCACACACCAAGCAGACTGTGTGAATTACTATTAACACTACTGCAGACCTCAAACATGCGAATCAAACAATCATTTGAATTAGAAAAGAGTTCCCATTCCTGCAAATACACAGCAATGTGGTTTCCACAGCAACGGCTTTATTTCATGTGTGTTTACAGCTGTGGCTGGAAATATTTGTCCTCAAATGGGCTGCCTGGCAAATACACAACACTGCTGGCTGTGTTCTCCTGCATGATGAGTCATAAAACTACAGAAGTCAAATGTCAACCATACAACAGCACAGTTCTGTGATGCCTCAGAAATTGCTCTACAGTATTAAGCATAAGAGGCCACATACTGACACAAAGACTTCATCTCCATAAGCTCTATCATCAAAATCTCTCCACAATGGATGCACAAAATCAATAAAGTAAAAAAAAAACTGCTGAGGAAGCATTTCAGCATAAGACTATCATTTCAACATTGTTAATACCACAGCGCCGCTAAAGTCTCAAATCTGATTGGTCAGAAGGCATTGATTACTTTTCTCTAACAGCATGGCTCTAGAGTAATTCTGGCTGTATTTTAAGTGATATAATTTTAGACTAATGCACTCATCCTAATACTTTATTGCTTATATAGTAACTCATTTGCAGTGACTTGTATGGCTAATAATAAACAGATTAAAAAACGTGTTGATAATCAAATGTATAATCAAAGTTTTCTGTAAGGAGGAGGAGAATCGTCAAGACAGAGGATTTGCGGTTTATGGTTTCAGAAGCTGCTGAGGGAACAACTGTTTATAGCTGCTATAATGTAAGTGATAACAGGAACTAACTTGTCTAGCTAACTTCCACAGCATTAAGTGTAACCATAAATGGGTAAAAAGCATGGTGTGGTTTTCATTAATAAATTGAAAGTTGTAATCATTGGTATAAGAGGAATAAAACACTTTGGGACATGCTGTTGTTGGAAAATAATCACTTTGTGGTGGAAATAGATCCCCCTGTCATGGATTATTTTCCTATAACAGCGTGTTCCATTGTGTCTTATTCCTCATATTATGTAGTATTCTGTAGCACCGTGTTGCAACTCTCAACAGCTTACCATTTTAAAGGAATTTCCAATTTGTACCATTGCTGTGTTTTCACCCATCAGTGCACTAATACTACAATACCCAGCATCCATTCAGTATTAGCCGAATACCAGTAGTTAGCCAGCTAGTGATGAAAAAAAATCAGTCACTCCCACTCACCTCAGCCAAGTATTCACTCCAAATCTGTACTCCTCCAAAATGCACCAGGAAGGCCATTTCTCAGTATGTAAACCAGGAAATCTTGCTCTAGAAACTACTCTTGTCACCAATGTAAGAGACAAACTGGCATGTTTACAACAGCTGTATCAATGGTAAAATGTTTTACCAGCATTTCCACCATAATAGCCTTGCTATCATATGATATCAAATATGGTAAGGTCAAATATGTGATTCCTTGGTATGCTTCATTTATGTATGCCTGGAGCCAGTCATTTGTAACAGGGTCTGCTATGAGCTCACAACATAATTTTACAGTCTGAACACAATCCAGCCTTTGTATGTAATGTCATGCTTAATGGGTTATTATATGGTCCCCCCTCTTGGCATAATAGCTATTTACTAGCTATTCCTACAGATGTATGGACTGCATTTGGCCACCCATCACTCATTACAGGGGTAATTTGTAGTTAAAATCATAGCATGTTTCAGTGGCATTGACGTTGAGGCATGCAGACAAGGGTGATTCATCAGTTCACGGTCACATCTTCAGTTCGTCTTCTAACTGATGGTCAGGGAAAAGTAAAGGTGCATGCTTAATTTGCTAGTTCTGAAAGGCGAGTAAATACCTAATGAAAACATCCAGCTTAGTCTTACCAGCTACCAGCCAAAACACATGCCAAGTTGGTCAAACTGGTAGACCATCTTTATTACTTTATGGTAAGTGCTAGTAGAAAGGAAACAGTTTACAAATTCCTGCTACTAATGCTACATCATAGACAAGTTAAATGGTGCAGGAAAATAACAAAACAGTATGTATGGCAATTAGACTATTTCAAACTCTTACTGATTAGATTAGACAAACTGGAAAATAACTTAAGCTGGTAAAGATTGTCTACCAGCTGCCAAAACACAGACTGAGCTGGTCAGAGCAAGATGAATAGTGCATCAGGGAGAACACCTCAAATTCAACCTTACATTAGTATTCAGGGCAGGGGTAGCTCAGTGGTTAAGGCATTGTGCTACTGCTCAGAAGGTCACAAGTTCAAATTCCAGCACGGCTGGGCCTTGAGCAAGACCCTTCACCCTCAAACTCTGTGAAAAAAATAGATAAATATGATGCCCATTCACTTCTGTAAGGCACTCTGGATAAGGGCATCTGCCACATTCTATAAATGTAGGAATCATATAAAGAGCGTTTGTTCCTGTGTTGATACCATTATATCTTGTCTACCTAATCTCTTATAAAAGTTGAACCAACTGAAATGAGCATGGACCATATTTGCATTTTGTTCAAATTCATAACAGTAAAGTTATATGAACAAAGAAAATATACCTTGCTCCTATCCTTTGCAACATTTCATGTCACAAATTTGCAAAAAGTATCAAATTATGATGAAAACAGTTTCAATTTAAGAGAAGGAATACATCATTTTATTTGTACACATCACGCTGTACATGCTGGGTCCCACAATCCCACTGTGCTATATCAGCACCATCCATGGCTAACTTCATAACTCACAGCATGAATAAATAGGCCATAATCTTAATCATAATGTGTTCCAGCAATAGGGTTGAGTAGTAATAAAAGCACTAAAGCTTTGCTTTACTTTACTGACTCAGTGTGACCATGCCAAATCCTAGCACACCAGATTCAGCTATTCAGCTAAGTAACAGAGTCGAAGTGGGTGTGTTAGAGCAAGCACTAAAGCATGCAGTACAGGAGGTATTCCAGGATCAGGACTGGGAATGATGGTGATGAAGTTCTTCAGTCTCAAAACATTTGCGCCAAGCACAAGGGAAAACGATGCACTGTGCGTAATAGCGCATCATCTCCAAAACAAACTCTATAAAAGACTCTATAACAAACATGAAACGTGACAAGGTAGTCAGAGCAAATCTGAGTGAGATATGTCCTTTCATGTCAGTGTCATCGGTTTATAAACTCTAGGTACGTGAACAGAAATGAGCAAACATATTTGGGGAAATGGCTTTCATTCATTCATTCATTCAACTGGGCAAAATGTCAAAGTTGCACCTTCAGCCAGGATTTTCTTAAACTTTTTTTTTTCCATCTCAGCTTCAGACCTAATCGTTCTCACCACGTAGGCAAAGCACATGAAAGAACCATACAACCGCCGCTGCTCTGTGCGCAAAAAAAAAAAAAAAAAAACTTTTAAAAAGTGCTAAAATGTGAAAAAGTGGCATACCGTCCTGCAGCTGGAACGCAGTCGCTAGATGGAAAAGCCACAAAACAGCGAGGTACAAACAGCACCACGGCGGCAGTCTGGTGACAGGAGAAGAGTTGGAACATGGCATGAGAAACATCCACTCAGAAAATGAAATAAACAGAAATCAAATCGTAGCAGGTATTCATTAAATTCACCTTAGGAAAGGCATATCTCCGCGAGTCATGTCTCCGCGCTCAGGACAGAGCTGGTGGTGTTCAAGCAGAAGCCGTGAGGCGCTGTGTGTGTCCCCGCTGGCGCAGTGAGCCTCCGCGCTTCGCTCCGCTCTACTCTGTTCTGCTCCGCACCTTTAGGAGCTGCTCCTGAACAAAGACAGCCTCAGTTCACCCTCAGCTCAATCTGCCCCCTCAAAGACACTGAAATCTGACTCCCGGGCTCAAGCCGTGGACCTCCACATTTATCCGGCCCTGCACCGTTCCCACATTCTCACTGACGCACGGCATGTCTCCTCCTCAAAGTCTGACGATAAGACAAGTCTCCCACTTTATCTCCTCAAAAAGATGGCTGCGCTTTGCAAAGCATCATATCAGTCATATTTCATATAGCTGGGTTTTCAAACTTTTTCAACCAAGCACCACTTCCACAGTGAAAAAGATACTCCTCAGTATACACCTCAGCAGAGACTGAGTTTATTATAATCCAACTTTTCAAATATTAGCCTGCTGAAAAAAACTATAGAAACCCTCACAGAATTTGTAATGGTTTTAATGGTTATAATGGGAATTGTATTAGTTTTAATGGAAACTGTAATGGTCCCTGTGGGTCTCTACCGGTAATTTGTTGCTATCTATTGGTGGCATGTTATGTCTAGTGGCTATCATTAAGGATCAATAATGGTAATGGTAATGGTTTTAATGGTTAGTTGATGGTTTGTAATGGTATTTGTAGTGTAAACCATTAGAATTTCTGTGATGGTTTCTATTGTTTTTTTGTTTTGTTTTTTTCAGCAGGGTACTCACGTTACCTAACAAATAACTCACATCATATTCATTTATTAGTACCATTAATCCCTAGATTTTGCACCCTCAAAACCAAAACCACTTAGACTGTGTGTGTTTTTGTTTAGTTTCATTAAAATTCCTTAAGATTAAAATTGACATTATTTATACATATGCATACATAAGTTAACTTAGTTTTATATATAATCTGTTCAAAACCAACCAATTAAGTTTATATCCAAAATAACTCCATTAGAAATATTAAATACGAAGATGTGGTTGATCATGATCTGCATCGCTGCCAGTTTAAAGAAATCACAGACCCACTGTGATTCATAGACAGCTTGCAATCTCCAGTCCTCGTTTTGAGAAAACAACCCAAACAACAAAACAAACATACCGCCCCACAAACATGTAAATAGAAAAAAAAATGGTTCCACAAGATGTCTTTTAGATATCTGTTCTTAGCTTCATAAAGGAAGAAACCAAACAGAGACCAAAAGACCAAATAACATTTAAAGTGACTCAAGATGGGAATAATCAAATTATTTCCTCAGTTTCCTCAGTATTAAACTGTCATTAGTTTGTCTGCCTGCTTTGCACATTTCCAACAAGAAAGTTGTCCTACTGTAATAATTGTACTGTATCATGGAAATGCACAGATGTTCCTCATGAAAGCTCCATATATATGACTCTTTAAGGACATAAGTGAGAAAGAGAGTGAGAGAGAGAAGGACAGACAGACAGACAAACAAACAAGGAAAATGTCACTTACCCATGTTCAGTTACCCCAACATGAATTCATGAGAAATTTGAATGAATTTGTAATTGTATTTTGTTCATACAATTTCATACAAAGGCTGTAAGATACGGTTTATTAATCTTCCTATGAATTGAGTTGCGTGAATTTTTATGAATTTGCAAATGTGTATTGGGGTGGGGGCATGTGGTTAGCATGTTTGCCTTGCACCTCCAGGGTTGGGGGTTCGAATCCTGCCTCCGCCCTGTGAGCGCACGGAGTTTACATGTTATCCCCGTGCTTCAGGATTTTCCTCAAGGTACTCCAGTTTTCTCCTCCAGTCCAAATACATGTGTTGTAGGCTGAAATGCTGATTGGCATTTCTAAATTCTCCATAGTGTGTGAATGTGTGTGCAATTGTGCCCTGTGATGGGTTGGCACCCCATCCAGGGTGTCCCCTGCCTTGTGCCCTGAGTTCCTTGGGATATGCTTCCAGGCTCCCCCACGACCCTGTGTAGGATAAGCAGTATGGAAAATGGATGGATGGAACCAGTATTGGTGTTAGTCAGCTATGTCTTCCTGCCATTTTATCAACACAGAATCCTCTTGGTATTAAATGAGACTGAGAACACTTCAATGTCCTGCACTGTTCATATATGGACTAGGGATATGGACACAAAACAAGTAAAAATAGTAACAGTTTATGAAATCATGCATACAGTATGAGTTATGATTACAGCACAAGTGGTCGCAATGTACCATATTTTGCACACCATCAACATGTAGAGGTCAAGGTGAGGTTGAGGTATGGATTTGAAGTTGGGGTTTATAAACCACCTGCTTAGACATGAGTACAGCGTGATGAATCCCGGACACTTACAGAAAGGCAAGATACATACATAATCACCTTTTTAAATCTCTAATCTAAGTCCACAACAGAACAGTTTCTAATGCAAATTGCATAAGCTCCCCTAGCCTAGTGCACATCTGGATTCAGACAAAAAGGGAGTTTACTTGGATTACAATTGTTCCATGGGTTTCAATATCTTTACTGAGAGATACTGTGTAAGGTTTATTACTGTACTGAACAAATGGACTTCATCCAGATTTAACTGCAAAATTTAATTAATTCCACAGAAAGGTTTAAAGCTAAATCTAGACTGATGTTTCAGCTTAAAACAAGGAACACAGGTAATATTACACGCTCATAAATACAGATGGAACCAGGTATTCACTGCCAAAACAAGACTCGTGTTCTTTCAAAGCTCCAAAGGAGGAGACTTAGTATAACCCTGTCACTATATCCCCCCAGACATACCTCAACCACCACAAAGTGGTCAGCACAACATATGACTTCACTTTCACAGACATCTAGGAGACTGTGATGAAACATTCAAGAGCTTCTTCTAATGACAAAACCGTGAGCATGGTTATGATTCATCTCTAGGGGTATTTCATTTGGGAGATATATGGAATTCACTCCCTGAATGGCGCCTGAAAGGTGCCAAAAAGAATAAGAGAGATAATGTTGGACATTGGAATTCCCTTCTCTATCCTCACTGATACACCGAAATCTAACCAATGAAAACTCTTCAAGAGAAATCATCAGGGAAGTCGGAAGGCTCCTGTGTTGCAAAAACATTATTTTCAGTCTGGGAAGCCATAGTTGGCTTTTCAAGGCTGATGTATGACAGCATGTTGAAGTGATTTTGTCACTCTGCTGGATTTTGATTTGTGATTAGGGCAAGTCAGACAAGTGCTCATGGGATCTTGTACTATGTAGAGTGAAATGGTGCAAGTAGTTGCTTAGTAGTTTAGTTGCTTAAAGGAACTAATGTTAAGTCATTAATGAAGTTTATCTATAGCTCAAAAATATAAAGACAAAAAGACAAAGACAAATAAAGAGTTCCATAAAACAGAATAATTCCGTGTTAAACACAAACAAACAAACAAACAATGTATGTTCAGTAACCTGTTTAGTGAATCTGAAGCTTAGGAATATGCCCTGGATGGAACACCAGTCCATCACAGGCAAACACGCACACACATTCACACTTAGAGACAATTTAACATAAAAAATCTGCATGTTTTTTTTTTTGTTTTTTTTTTTTTTGGTGAGGTGGGAGGAAAATAGAGAGCCAATACAAAACACAGGGAGAACATACAGTACATAACACCACACAGACAGTAACATGAGTTCAGGATCAAGGCAGGAACCCTGGAGCTATGAGGCATCAGTTCCACCCACTGTGCCATCATACCACCATTAGTTTCCAAGGAGAAAATGGCTGTGATTAACACATAAAAGCAGCCTCCTTCCAGCACTGTGCTGCCCAAAACAGATATACGTATCAAATCCATCCATTTTCCATACCTATGCAGGTTGTGAGGGAGCCTGGAGTCTATCCCAGGGAACAAGGCAGGGGACACCCTGGACGGGGTGCCAACCAATCGCAGGGCACAATCACACGCTATGCACAATTGAGGAATGCCAATCAGCCTACAACTTATGTCTTCTCATGTCCCCGCACGGGGAGAACATGCAAACTCCGCACACACAGGGTGGTGGCGGGATTCAAACCCCTAACCCTGAAGGTACAAGACAACAGTGTTAAACACTAAGCCACTGGTCCCCACCATATATCAAATCAAATATCAAATTGGAACTATATTAATATGTGGATCACTCCTAAAATAATCTAGCCACAGGAGGTCACAAGCCAGTGTACTTTTTGTGCCGGTCCCAAGCCCGGATAAATAGAGAGGGTTGTGTCAGGAAGGGCATCCGACGTAAAACTTTTGCCAAATTCAATATGCGAATCACTAAAATGACTTCCATACCAGATCGGTCGGGGCCCATCGGTGCCGTTGACCTACAGGGCACTGGTGGAAATTGGGCTACTGTTGGTCGAAGAAGGAGAGGAGGAAGGTGTGTTAGAGGAGGAAGGCGTGTCCGTAGGCAGAGAGAGAAGAGGAAAGGCAGGAGTTTAGGACTGAAAGTAGGGACTTTGAATGTTGGTACGATGACAGGTAAAGGCAGAGAGCTGGTAGATATGATGCAGAGGAGGAAAGTCGACATTCTGTGTGTCCAGGAGACCAGGTGGAAAGGGAGCAAGGCTAGAAGCATTGGAGCAGGGTTTAAACTGTTTTATCATGGGGTGGACAGGAAGAGAAATGGAGTAGGAGTGATCCTGAGGGAGGAGTTTGTGAAGAATGTTCTGGAGGTAAAGAGAGTGTCAGATAGGTTGATGAGTCTGAAGCTGGAAATTGAAGGTGTGATGTTGAATGTTGTTAGTGTTGTTAGTGCTTACGCTCCACAAGTAGGTTATGAGCAAGAGGAGAAAGACAGATTCTGGAGCGAGCTTGAGCAAGTGATGCAGAGTGTTCCCAGATGTGAGAGAGTGGTGATAGGGGCAGACTTTAATGGACATGTTGGTGAAGGGAATAGTGGGGATGAGGAAGTGATGGGCAGGTTTGGTCTTCAGGTAAGGAACCCAGAAGGACAGAGGTTGGTAGACTTTGCTAAAAGTATGGAGATGGCTGTGGTGTACACGTACTTTCAGAAGAGGCAGGAACACAGGGTGACATATAAGAGTGGTGGCAGGAGCACACAGATGGACTATATCTTATGTAGACACTGTAATCTGATGGAGATTAGTGATTGCAAAGTAGTGGTAGGAGAGAGTGTAGCTAGACAGCATAGGATGATGGTGTGTAAGATGACTCTGGTGGTGAGGAAGATGAAGAGAGCAAAGGCAGAGCAGAAGACAAAGTGGTGGAAGTTGGAAAAGGAAGAGTGCTGTGCGGTTTTCAGGGAGGAGTTGAGACAGGTTTTAGGTGGTCAGGAGGTGCTTCCAGATGACTGGACTACTACAGCCAAAGTGATCAGGGAGACAGGTAGGAAGGTGCTAGGTGTGTCATCTGGAAGGAGGAAAGAAGACAAGGAGACTTGGTGGTGGAATGAGGAAGTTCAGGAGAGTATCCAGAAGAAGAGGTTAGCTAGGAAGAAGTGGGACAGTGAGAGGACGGAGGAAAGTAGACAGGAACATAGGGAGATGCAGCGTGAGGTTAAGATAGAGGTGGCAAAGGCTAAACAGAAAGCTTATGATGACATGTATGCAAGGTTAGATAGTAAGGAAGGTGAGAGGGATTTGTATCGGTTGGCGAGGCAGAGGGATAGAGATGGTAAGGATGTGCAGCAGGTTAGAGTGATTAAAGATAGAGATGGAAATGTGTTGACAGGTGACAGGAGGGTGAGGGAAAGATGGAAGGAGTACTTTGAGGAACTGATGAATGAGGAAAATGACAGAGAGAGAAGAGTAGTAGAGGCAAATATTGTTGAGCAGGAACTAGAAAGGATTAGCAAGGGTGAAGTTAAGAGAGCTTTGAAGAGGATGCAGAGAGGAAAGGCGGTTGGTCCTGATGACATACCAGTGGAGGTATGGAAGTGTCTAGGAGAGATGGCAGTAGAGTTTTTAACTAGGTTGTTCAATGAGGTCTTAGAGAGTGAGAGGATGCCTGAGGAATGGAGGAGAAGTGTTTTGGTGGCGTTTTTTAAGAACAAGGGAGATGTGCAGAGTTGTGGAAACTACAGAGGTATTAAGCTGATGAGTCATACAATGAAGTTGTGGGAAAGAGTAGTGGAAGCAAGGCTAAGGGGAGAAGTGAGCATTTGTGAGCAGCAGTATGGTTTCATGCCAAGAAAGAGCACTACAGATGCAATATTTGCTTTGAGAATGTTGATGGAGAAGTACAGAGAGGGTCAGAAAGAGCTGCATTGTGTCTTTGTAGATTTAGAGAAAGCATATGACAGGGTGCCAAGAGAGGAGCTGTGGTATTGTATGAGGAGGTCTGGAGTGGCAGAGAAGTATGTTAGAGTGGTGCAGGATATGTAAGAGAGCAGTAGGACAATGGTAAGGTGTGCAGTAGGTGTGACAGAGGAGTTCACGGTGAAGGTGGGACTGCATCAAGGATCGGCTCTGAGCCCCTTCTTGTTTGCGGTGGTGATGGACAGGCTGACAGATGAGGTCAGACAGGAATCTCCATGGACTATGATGTTTGCGGATGACATTGTGATCTGTAGTGAGAGCAGGGAGCAGGTGGAGGAAAGTCTAGAGAGGTGGAGGTTTGCTCTGGAGAGAAGAGGAATGAAGGTTAGTCGCAGCAAGACAGAGTACATGTGTGTGAATGAGAGGGATCCAAGTGGAACAGTGAGGTTACAGGGAGAAGAGATAAAGAAGGTGCAGGATTTTAAGTACTTAGGGTCAACAGTCCAGAGCAATGGGGAGTGTGGAAAAGAGGTGAAGAAGCGTGTGCAGGCAGGTTGGAATGGGGAATGGGTGGAGAAAAGTGTCAGGTCTGTTGTGTGATAAAAGAGTACCAGCAAGAATGAAAGGAAAGGTGTACAGGACAGTAGTGAGACCAGCGATGTTGTATGGTTTGGAGACAATTGCACTGAGGAAAAGACAGGAGGAAGAGTTAAAGGTAGCAGAGCTGAAGATGTTGAGGTTCTCTTTGGGAGTGACGAGGATGGATAGGATCAGGAATGAGTACATCAGAGGGACAGCACATGTGAGATGTTTTGGAGACAAAGTTAGAAAGGCCAGGCTGAGATGGTTTGGACATGTTCAGAGGAGGGAGAGTGAATATATCGGTAAAAGGATGCTGAGGTTAGAGCTGCCAGGCAGGAGGCCGATAGGAAGACCAAAGAGGAGGTTTATGGAAGTAGTGAAGGAGGACATGAAGGTAGTCGGTCTGAGAGAAGAGGATGCAGGGGATAGGGCTAGATGGAGGCAGATGATTCGCTGTGGAGACCCCTGAAGGGAACAGCCGAAAGGAAAAGAAGAAGACTCCTAAAATACAATTTTGTCTTCAAATCTTGGGATACACCTAATATCTGATTTGACATTTGCTATTTGCTAAGAGCTTCCTGATTCAAAATGGCTGCTACTGTTTTTAGCAATGTGACATACTTTTGTTTGTTTTTCCAGTATCATATGGTTTCAGAAACCAGATTAGAAAGTCTGAGACCCTGAAACTTGATACAGTTTGAAGAAGATAATTTAGTGATTATTTAGGCATGCTAACACAGTACTGGTTGTGTATAAACTTCTTGTACTTATAAGCTAGATTACCTCAAACCTAAAGTGGCAAAACACATCTTGTCTCATTCACTATATTTTTGGTTGAACTGTTCCTTTAAAGGATGTTTTAACCAAAAATACTACCATGACTAACAATTAAACCACATTATTTTGTTTATAGTGGTCTCACAAAACCATACCAACTTTACTTTTTACAACAGGGAAAGCACACTGATAAACGCTTTGAGGTAATGCAAGGTATTGTCCAAATTTGGTGTTAACTTGCTAAACATTTCCTTTGAGAAAGGCTGAAAAAGAACATCTGATTCATGAGTGTATGGGACTCTATAATGCCTTCACCCATTTTTGTTCAGAATGAGTATTTGAGTCAGAGATAACACCAACCACAACCAAGCACTTAAAGCATAAATCATATCTGAGATCATTAAACAGCTTCAGTGTTTTGGTTTTTTTTGTGTGTGTGTGTGTGTGTGTGTGTGTGTGTGTGTGTGTGTGTGTGTGTGTGTGTGTGTGTGTGTGTGTGTGTGTGTGTGTGTGTGCATTGCCGAGAGAGTATATCTCATAGTTTGACAGGTTGCTTAAAACCATGTGGAGAGTGTAAGGTTTGCAGAAAAGTAGACTCTTGCTCTGACTGTGAAAGGGTCTCCATGGTGATGTTGTGTTGTAGGAAAACAGTGATGTTGAGGTGTAGCGTCAGTGATGAGGACAGGGAGATTGTGGGTAGTGGGACTCCATTAGATTTGACATGAGGTTCAAGGTCTACCATGAGTCAGCATCACCCGTGGTAAGTGAAGACAGAAAAATGAATTTCTAGGGGGGAAAAAAATCAACTTTGGTTGAAAATGAGAGACTCAGAGATCAGTAAGTATGTTTACTTTGAACATATTTGTGGTTTTATAATAATGGAGTGACCTCATCCCTATGCCTGGGGAATTGCACAGTTTAGCAGTTTCTCTGTTCTAATAAATCTGATTTAACAGCAGTTAATTAGCAAACGTGACCTGAAACAGGTGTGATGGAGGAAAAAAAGGCCCATCAGGATGGAACTGAAGAGCTTAAACCCAAAACATCAAAGATATTTAAAGCAAAAACAATTAAAAATCAAAAACAATTAAAAGTGGAAGTGGGCCTCAATTGCAAAACTATCTTCTAAACCTGAAGGTTTTCTGACGGTGGCTCATTTCTGAGCAAATACAACAGCATCTAGCAGCTGTGTTGTACCCAGTGTTAATTATGCATTTATATACACATAGACAGATTAATCAAGTGAAAGTAAGTAATAGCTATACGCTGAATATAAACGGCTGAAATTTTCAACCTTGACCAAAATTCAGCTTTGATGCTTGTGTATCTTGGCCACCCACTGCTACCAGGCTCTGAAGGGGCTTTGTGTCACCAGATGCCTTTAGCATCAAACCGGAGTGTAAACACGAGCTCATGGTGTGCTGGGGACACAACATCGGCAGGAGAATAGAGCTCACTGATAACCATCCAACACAACCGAGTTCTCTACTCTACAACATCAACAACAAAGAAACTCCCAAATCAGCTCGCCTTTAACACTGTTTCATACACCATTAAAACACTCTACGCACCATAAACCCAGCTGATGTGTTAAACTATGATAGCTTTAGGAGACTGAGGTTGCAAGAAATAAGTAAAAAAAAAAAAAAAAGTAAATACGGACAAAGCTACACTCAAAACTGCAACTGTTCTGTTTCAACCCAGCAGGCATAATGAGCTCAAAGTTTTTCATTGTTTTAATCTTTTTTAGATCTGTCCTAAATTCTTTAGGCATTCGTGGAAAAAGGAAATAAAGAACTAAATTAAGCTAAAAATGGCCGGTTCCAGTTTGGCTTTTCCCTCATAAGGTCAGGCCTCGTCAGTTTAAGCCTCGGGAGGACGGAAAACAGCAGTGGAGGTTGTATTGACTTACTCCCTGAGAGAGAGTGGATTTCGTTTGCACATCAGTTTTCACTCATATGCTACTTCTCCACATCTCTCTGTGTTACACACACACGCCCACACACATGCACAAACAGCTGTAATTGTAAGACCCAGTGCAATTTTGGAAGGAAGCTCCTTTTGAGTGCTCATCAGAGCCGGTGGTATAGTGAGTAATGTTGCTGACTCCCGGCTCCAGGGTCCCCAGTTCCATCGTGAGCTCAGGTCACTGTCTGTGTAGTGTTTTGCATGTTCTTCCCTTTTCCTCTAGGTTTTCCAGTTTCATCCAACCTTGCAAGTGGTAGGTGGATTGGCTATGCTTAATTGCCCCAAGGTGTGAATGAGTGTGTGAATGTGTACACATTTTGCCCAGGGGTGAACTGGCGTCTCACCTCACGCCCAGTGTTCCTGGGATAGTCTCTGACATAGGGGATGATATGAATAGAAATACATTTACTGGAAGAACAGACTGAAGGCAGGCATTATCTGAGGTCAAAGGTCATGCTAGGGATTCAGCTTCCTAAGAAAAGCCAGAAGAGCTGCAGCCCTCATTGGTTTTAAAGCAGGGCCATGTTCCTGTTAGCTAACATATGCAAACAGATACAAACACACATACGTACAGAAAGAAGCAAATATCAAAGTGTCTTGAGTGCAGCTCACTGTGGGGGATCCTGGAAGCACAGAGTCTGCAATTTGTCATCTTTGGCAGCTGTGATAAGACTGCACCTTAAAAAAGCCAGTTATCTTGTGAATTGGCCTTGTCAAAATTATCTAGGGATTTGATATATACAGCATAAATGTGTGGCAATATATTATATATGTGTGTGTGTGTGTGTGTGTGTGTGTGTGTGTGTGTGAGAGTTTGAGGGCCAGGGTTAACATTGTGGGTTAGCATTATGACTTAGGGGTTAGAGACAGGGTGTTAATGTTAAAAGTTAGGGCTAAGGACATGGTTTAAAGAGAGGGTTTATGTAGTCTTGTAAATCAGACTTCTAGCATTCACTATAAAGTGTGGTATGTTTTGCCAAATTTTGAATATTTGAGGTTATCTGACTGACAAAGCAGTTTACAAACCACAGACCTTTTCCTGTAGCCAGTCGCCAAACACGCAAGACTATCTTATTTACTTACCGCTAACTAATTCAAACAAAACTCTTTGCAAAGACGTACATCTTGCACAGAAAAGTTAACCGTATCTTGGTTTTCAAATATTTGTCTTGTGGTGAGTGCACATAGAAACAATCAGAATGCATCTTCATGATTGTGAGTCTTGTGGCAAGAAAAGTGTACAAAATATACACAGACCACAGAGAGTCTGAGGATGAGAGTAGGGTTCAGGAGTGTGGTTAATATTAGGGGTTAATAATTAGGGTTTGGGGCATAGTAATTGTCATATACTGTATGTTATACAGTACAGTAAGTTTATTTCAGTAAACTATTTTTACTATTTTACTACTGAATCTACAGGTGCATCTCAAAAAATTTGAATATCATGGAAAAGTTCATTTTTCCCGTAATTTAATTCAAAAAGTGTAACTTTCATATATTCTAGACTAATTACACATGTGAAATATTGCAAGCCTTTTTTGTTTTAATCTTGATGATTACGGCTTACAGCTCATGGAAATCAAAAATCCAGTATCTCAAAATATTAGAATAAAGAATTTATAATACAGAAATTTCGACCTTCTGAAAAGTATGTTAATTTATGCACTCAATACTTGGTCAGGGCTCCTTTTGCATGAATTACTGCATCAGTGTGGCGTGGCATGGAGACAATCAGCCTGTGGCACTGCTGAGGTGTTATAGAAGCCCAGGTTGCTTTGATAGCGGCCTTCAGCTCGTCTGTATTGTTGGGTCTGGTGTCTCTCATTTTCCTCTTGACAATACCCCATAGATTCTCTAAGGAGTTCAGGTCAGGTGAGTTGGCTGGCCAGTCAAGCACAGTAATACCATGGTCAGCAAATCAGTTACTAGTAGTTTTGGCACTATGGGTAGGTGCCAAGTCCTGCTGGAAAAGGAAATCAGCATCTCCATAAAGCTTGTCAGCAGAGAGAAGCATGAAGTCTCTAAAATCTCCTGGTAGATGCTGCATTGACTCTCGACTTGAGAAAACATTGTGGACCAACACCAGCAGATGACATGGCACCCCAAATCATCACTGACTGTGGAAACTTCACACTGGACTTCAAGCAACTTGGATTCTGTGCCTCTCCACTCTTCCTCCAGACTCTGGGACCTTGATCTCCAAATGAAATGCAAAATTTAATTTCATCTGAAAAGAGGACTTTGGACCACTGAGCAATGGTGCAGTTCTTTTTCTCCTTAACCCAGGTAAGACGCTTCCTAACGTTGTTTCTGGTTCAGGAGTTGCTTGACACTTGACAGGAATGCGACACTTGCAGCTAATTTCCTGGACACGTCTGTGCATGGTCGCTGTTGATGCACTGACTCCAGCCTCAGTCCACTCCTTGTGAAGCTCCCCCAAGTTCTTGAATCAGCTTTGCTTGACAATCCTCTCAAGGCTGCGGTCATCCCTGTTGCTTGTGCATCTTTTCCTACCACACTTTTCCCTTCCAGTCAACTTTCCATGAATATTATTCCATGAATATTGTGGTTGTGTGTACTGAACCAGACTGAGAGATTAAATGCTCAGGAAACCTTTGCAGGTGTTTTGAGTTAATTAGCTGATTAGAGCTCTTCTCTGGTGGACTTTTCTGTATTATAAATTCTTTATCCTAATAATTTGAGATACTGATTTTTGATTTCCATGAGCTGTAAGCCATAGTCATCAAGATTAAAACAAAAAAAAGCTTGCAATATGTGTAATGAATCTAGAATATATGAAAGTTCCACTTTTTGAATTAAATTACGGGAAAAAATGAACTTTTCCACGATATTCTAATTTTCTGAGATGCACCTGTATTTCAATGGCCATAGGTTCAAAACCTACACTGAAGTCTAACAAGCTTAATCTCACAACCCTATATGCAATTTAAAATATTGTGTGAAAAAAAACTCTTTAAATATGAAAAAAATGGGGTTGGGGGCACAGTGACTTAGTGGTTAGCACACTTGCCTTGCACCTCAGGGGTTGGGGGTTCAAATCCCGCCTCTTACCTCTGTGTGAGCAGAGCTTGCATGTTCTCCCTGTGCTTCTGGGTTTCCGCCGGGTATTCCAGTTTCCTCCCCCAGTCCGAAGACATGCATTGTAGGCTGATTGGCATTTCCAAATTGTCTGTAGTGTGTAAGTGTGTGTGTGATTGTGCCCTACAATGGGTTGGTGCCACCCTCCCTGTGCCCCGAGTTATGCTCCAGGCTCCCCTGCAATCCTGTGTAGGTTAAGTGGCATGGAAAATGGATGGATGAATATTTAAAAAATGGTAGGTTATTATTTACTACATTCCACACAAACATGGAGAAGTCTGCTAAAGCCACAGGGCTCTGAATCATGGTTCATGTGCTGTGCTCAGATTTGTGTTGTCGCAGCTCCACTTTAGAGGAATGGCTGCTCACTTATGCAACACAATCAGAGTAAAGCCAGCCTGGCAGACCTGGTGCTGTGGCCAGTTCTGAGCACAGGCTCCTGTTTGGGAAAACCTTGCTTATACAGGAGGAGAGGAAAGCTGGAAAAATATGAAATAGTGCCAGGGGTGTACTGTATGTGCGTCTGTGTATATAAGCATATGCATGTTTATAAGAGAGGAAGCCCAGAAGTGTGTGTGTGTGTGTGTGTGTGTGTGTGTGTATGTGTGAGTGAGGCATTAAACAGGAGATGTACTGTATGGAGGGATGTAGGAAAGCTCCACGTACTGTATGTCACATACTGTGTCCTGGCCTTCTTTGATGCCTTTGTGTTTACAGTAAAAGGGTTAGCTTCATCCAAAACTACACACGGACTCCTCATGATGCCTTATAGTATACAGAAAACCAGATTTGGTGTCATTTGAGGACTATGCATTCATAGCTTACTCCCATTTATTCTAGCAAGCAGGGGGCATATTCAGAGTTGAGTCAAGCATTTGTAATAAATAAAGCGCTAATACCGAAATTCTGAGGAAGATAACTATAGACTTAACAGCAAGAAATGGGTGGAGTTTTCCCAATGGGCATGAGAGTTATTCACTGTTCTGACCTCAGATGGTCTTAAATGATGTCCATATTGAAAATAAGCCATACTGCATCCAGCACTGTTATCTGATAATTTTAACAAATGGAGGGTTGGTGACTCTAAATGAGTGTGAATGTGTGTGCATGGTGCCCTATGACAGAATGGTAACCCATATAGGGTGTATTCCCAGCTCACACCCAGTGAATGATTGAATTAATAAATTTGGACACTTGTGGAGTGAAAATTTAAACTGGATCATAAGGAAATAGTTATTAAAACTTTACACAGAATTCTGACTGTGGTATAAGTGTGAGCCAGATAATGACCTAACACCGAAACAGCTGGTGTTGTTTAATATTCAAGGAATGAACTGGGAAACGTACAGCAGTGCATTTTACACACCTCCTCTCCACTTATCCATCCATTACAAATACCCTATGTTTAAATGATGTCAGTGCCACTTCCCCACGGCATACCATACTTTAAAAACACTCTCACGTAAGGCTGCGTTAAGGCCTCCTTAGATCATAGTTTCAAACGTTTTATTTAGAATCACTGCACACCTGATATGTGCAAGTCCAGAAATTGTTAAACAAGATGCGATAAAGAATAACTATAAATGTCAATGTAAAGGATAAGCACTTGTTGTGATAAACCCATATTCTTTTTTTGTCATAAGCTTTAGATATTTGAGACGGGATTTGTTTGTCACTCTGTATATTCTAAAGTACACATGATGAAGTGATTACTCAAGCAATTGTACAGCTTATAAAACCACAGCTCTCAGGGCCAGGCTTTGACAGAAAAAGGCTGTATAGGGTTTTTGTTTGGGTGCGGAGGAATTCAGTGTTAGAGGAACACTGTGCCATGTTTACGCCACCAGACACATCACAATGACTTACATAAAAATTATGTCTAGTAAAATGTGATGCAATTATAACATTTAAAGCCTCAACACCATAATAGTTAAAGCCACTGAGAGAAAAAAAAGCAGTTGGAGGCAATATAGATGAAATTTCATCTTCAAGATCCATTAGTTCTGAAAAGGCTTTCCTGAACTGAAATATTTTTCACTTTTGCATTTTGAAGTTCAGTTCTGTTCTAATTTTTTTTCTTATGAATGTATTTTAATTAAGTAATTTAAACATTTAAAAAAAAAACTTTGTCCATTGTCATGTGTATAGAGTGTGTAAGCACTCTTCTCTGTTTTGATGATTATCATGAGAAGGTGCAAGAGCCTCAAAGAGCTTTTGAGAGTTGATATCAGATTACAAACTGAATAGATTAGGTTTATGTCTGTTTTGTCACGGCACATAGCTCTCCAAAAACATTTATCAAATTGTGAGAAAAGCACATTTAGCTAGCAAGGTTTTAGAAATCTTTAGGCAGACTGACAGCATTTCCCACTGGCTTCTTACTCAACATGATCTTTGCAGACAGGTATACAAGGCGAGGTTAATATTTCCATGTTGTTTTGGTAAAATATATTTATTCTTTCTTAAAATAGAGATGACAAAGTATATTATAAGCAGAAAAAAAACTTCAATTTTGGTTGAAAACCAATTTTTCATAATTTTTGGCTGTTTTCCAGAATTCAACCATGGCGACATATTTCCCCCAGGCCAAATGTAGTACACAAAGCTCACAGAGAAACAGGATATTTTGGGCAAACAGTCCTTCTTTCTTAATAAGGTGTTTCAGTTTCTCTGAAACCTTTACTACATCTAAGCTAGACAGATAGAGAGATAGGAATACAGACAGACAGACAGGCAGATAGACAGATGGACAGACAGACAGGCAGATAGACAGATGGACAGACAGATAGATAGATAGATAGATAGATAGATAGATAGATAGATAGATAGATAGATAGATAGATAGATAGATAGATAGATGTACTTTATTGATCCCTGAGGTGAAATTTTGGAGCTACAGCAGCAAACAGCATTGATACACTAGACAAAGTTATACATTCAACACATATTAAGAAATCACAGCAGACATTCACAACAACCCAGTGGTGGAACAGGTTTGGTGAGTATTATAATTCCATTAGTACACTGAAGTACACTGCAGTTACTCCCTGGATTCTTATTTATTGGATTATTATGTGTACAACAATAGAAAGCTTGTGTGTGATGGCAACTGTCCACTATCACACTAGTCTGACACCACTGTTTTTCTATAAATACTTATTATTGCTGCAGTAACTCATTCCTCTGTCTTTTGTGTACAGATAAACTCTTCCCAAGTCATAAGCAGAGATATTAATCACAGATATTAAATTAAAATAAATGCAAACTTTGCCAACATTAAAATGCACAGCTCCTGTGGGATCTTTAGTTTATGTGCAGATTACAGTGCCTAAAATCATCATACCCCTTTGAAATAGTCACTTTTTTTGTCTTACAGCCTGAAATCAAAGCCCATTAAAAATATATATTTTTTGTTCCAGCTTTAGTTACACATTCTGCCTTACAGCATTCAAGTAACGTAAAAAGGCAACAGTTTGGAAATGTAAAAAAAAAGAGAGAAAACTTTTTCCCTTTAATCCTGACCAACCACTGAAGAGAAACACCCCCACAACATAATGTTGCCACCATCATGCTTCACAGTAGGTATGGTGTGTTTTGGGTGTTGTGCTGTGTTTGGTTTTCGCCAAACATTATGCTTGCAGTTCAGTCCAAAAAGTTCAATCTTGGTCTCATCTGACCATAAAACCTTTTGCCACATGGCATTAGAATCTTCCAAGTGGTTTTTTGCAAAGCCTTTTCAGGAGAGGCTTCTTTCTTGCCACACTGCCATACAGGCCAGCTTTGTGTAAAGCTTGTGAGATTGTTGTCACATGCACAGACTGACCAATCTCAGCCATAAGAACTTGTAAGTCCTTCAATGTTGCTATTGGCATCTTGGTAGCTTCCCTGATCAATATCCTCCTGGCTCGGTCATCCAGTTTGGAGGGACAGCCTGATCTAAGCAAGGTGTTGGCGGTGCCATACGCTTTCCACTTCTTAATAATGCTCTGAACGATACTGAGAGGGATAGTTAAAGCCTTTGAAATCTTTTTGTATCCTTCTCCTAACTTGTGACTTTCCAACCAGGTGTGAAAGCACCTTTCCAATCATGGTGTATTCTTTGCGTTGCCATGCACTACTAGTAATGGAATCATCATGGTGTGTGATCTGGGAAGTGACTAGTTGTACCTGAGCAAGTTTATAATGGTTACTCTAAGGGGCTGATCACTTATTCAAACCAGGTATTTCACTAATTAAATTATAGTAATTGTTATTTCCACTTAGATGTCGAGGGTTATTATGTGTAAATACAGTTGGCAAAAGTTAGATTTAATTTATATTAGCTTCCAGGGTGTAAAATGACAAAAAGTAAGGATTTTGACAGGGTATGATGATTTTCTATAGGCACTGTATACTCATTAAATGTTTGATATTTAGGCACCAAGAGTCTAAGCTTGTATTTTTTATTTTTTTTAAAGGCATATACTTGAAAGTTTTTGTAATGTGCTTGTTTATTACAGCTGGTTTGGATCATAACATGCTATTTTTTGTACAATTCAGACTAAAAGGAGAATAAACAACCCAATGAAACAATTTTTGTGAATGCCACATTGATGTTAATGATTCCCTGGTAATAGGAGGTAAATTATGTTTTGTAGGCATTGCATTCATTGCTGATTTCCCCTTTTCATGTGGAAGCCATTAAACAGGACATGGCAGAGTGTAAAGGCAACACCCTCTGCCTTGTAGAGTCTTTTGTAATGGCACAGATGGGCAAACTGGCAGACCCAAACAGGGAAGGGTCCATTACCCCTGTCGAACAGGACATTAGAGGAATGTTAGCCAATTCCAGCTGTAATGTCATGGGTCGAGTTAGGCCGTGCACCACGGCTGCAAAATGTTCAAGTCTAAGCAAGGTGTCTGTTTCTCATCATCACAGTTCTCCACAAGGATTCAGTGATGTGATGTTATTCTGTAGCTATGGATGCTGTAGCTCTAGCTGGATGAACCAATCAAACTCACTCACATGAATATAAAAAAGAGTTTAGAGCACATTATTTCCATCAGGCTCCTACACACTGACAAAGGCATGCATTCATACACAGCAGCTAAGACTGGCAGGCTTCTCTCTGTAATGAAACTATATAAAGTCTTAATTTAGTGTTACTCTGTGGCTTAATGTAGCTATGGATGTTGTGAGTTGAGATTATGTTCATGATGATGAAATTCTTGTAGATCTGCAAGAATGGGACAAAATTCCACATTGTTTTTAGAGTACTGCTACTTATTCATTCCTTGAGTAAGAGAAGGATGCAGTTTTTAAGCCATGGTTTGCCAATGCTTCATATTCACTGTCAAACTACAGTGTAAATTTATAAGCAGAATTAAAATTAAAATGTTTTCTCTCTCGTTGGTTTCTCTGCAATGAATCGGAGTGTCTTATCAGAAATCAGAAAAGCACAGGTGTGTTTAATTGGCTCGGCCAGGTGCAACACAGCGTACAGGGGGTAGCTTTGTTGCCTCATGGACTTGATCAGATTCAATCCTGAGCTCAGGTTACTGTCTGTATGGAGTTTTGCTTCTCACAGTGGGTTTCCTCTGGGTTCTCCAGTTTTCTCCCACCTCCCAAAAACATGCTGATTGATGAACTGGCCAATGAGGGTGTAAATCTGTGACTGCGTGGTGCTCTGTGATGGACTGACTTTACATCCAGCATTCCAGGGATAGTCTCCAGATCCACTGTGACCCTGACCAGAATAAAGAATTTACTGAAAATGAATGAATGAATAAATGAATATGGTTCCACATTCATTATGCAGTTTGTTTCTTCTTTACATAAACACACACATAAGTACATTCATTTCTTAAAAGAAATCCATGCCATATTCCTAAAGCTCAATTCCCAGCTCCTTCTATTCCTTCTACAAGCACCATTGTGCCCACACCTCTACACAGCCTACACACAGCTAGCTCACACAGGTGAATTCATTGATGTGACCCTGATATGTGAAGTGTCTAAATGTATTTTGAGTCAAAATCCCATGAGATCAGAAGTTTTTGAAATACTCAAACCAGCCCATCTGGCACCAACAACCATGCCATGGTCCATGTCACTAAGCTCACACTTTCCCCATTCTAATGTTTGATATGAATATTAACTGAAGCTCTTTACACATATCTGCATGATTTTATGCATTGCACTGTTGCCATATGATTAGCTGATTGGATAATTTCATGAATTTGCAATTAAACTGGCCCGTCAGTGTATTTGTTCAACCACCTTTTCTAATTCAGCATAAGCCTACACTATAAGTAAATCCGGGGTGGTGGTGGTATAAGCTATTGAAAGTATAATAATTTTGCAAACAGCATAGCAAGTCAGAAAATACTTTATTAAATATTGTTGAAACTACACGGTAAATCGTGGTCTTCAAACTGAGTGAGTCAAAAAATAGAGTGATACTGAAATTTTTCATATATAGTCATGGTAAGCTTTTTGTACTATTTGGAATACTAAGACTCTGTATTTTTTTTCCCTTCGCAACAAGAGACCTTACTGAGCAGTGATGCAGCGACTCTCACAAAGATCTACTGCCAGATTTGTTGTTCATATCAATACAGTTTAAGTGACAGCTAACAAAAGCAGCTTATCCAAAAGATAAGCACAAAAGCACCAGTCAGTCTCCTAAACTGATAACCTTGACAACGAACAGACAATATGTATTGTGGTTACACAAACAGCAAACTTCATCACCGTAAGAATAATGAAGGGAAATGAATTTCCTTCCCTGCTGCCTGCAGTAATCACTCAGCTAATGAAATTCCTCCATTCTCTCTCTCTCTCTCTCTCTCTCTCTCTCTCTCTTACACACACATACACACATACAAGTGAGGTATGGAAATAATCTGAATAATGCAGTAGAAGGACATCTCATTTTACACCCTGTTCTGTCTTCGACTTGCTTTATGAGCATATGGAAACTACTTCAGAGCTGATGTCAAACTTATGAAAGCTGCAATCCCCAAACAAAGAGGCCTTATAGTAGGGCCAGATAGACTTAAACCTCTAAAGCAAGGATTGGATATTGAAGAGCCCAATATTCATGGGTTCATCTGTCTTTGGTTGGCAGGGCTTCCAAGAAGTAATGATTGAAAGAGTGTTTATGTTTAAATCTTGGCTTTTAAGAAACCAGAGATTAAATAGTTTCAGAGATTTTTAAGATTTTAAAAGTGTGTAGAATGGCCTTGACTTCCTTGAAAATAGTGTTATAAACCTGAACTTGAAACCAAAATTTGAAAAAGTTGAATTTCATTGGATTTCACACATGTAATCTATGAATATGAAATAAAACCACAAATATGAAATAAAAAGTGCAATCCTTTTATGTACAGCTGCTATTTTTGTACAACCTTTAGTTATATATTTTGCAAACATATGATCAGGTTGGTCCTGAGGTTGGAATACACCCTGGATGGGTTACCAGTCCATCACCACACACTCTTTCATAGTCAGGGGCAATTTAGAGTCACAAATACACCAACTGACATGTTTTTGGGATGTAGGAGGAAATTGGAGAACCTAAAGGAAACCCACAAAGACATGGGGAGAACATGCAGAACTCCACACATACAGTAACCTGTGGTCCGGAACAAAGCTGAGGTGCCAATGTTACATGCTGCACCACCATGACACCCATGTTACAAACAACATTATTAAAAGTACAAAATGCACAGCATTTGAGATTCAGTAAAGTGCACAATATAAAATCAGATACCGTACATCAATGAGCCTTTTTTAAACTGAACATAAAAAAACAACATATGAGCTAGTGGATATTGCACTTTTTATCAAGTGCACTAGCCGCACTAAGACAGACCTGTACTGTTCAATAAAATAATACTGAGTCCTAAAACTTTATATAAACACACTCATGCACATGCACAAACTGAATTAACTCCGATTCAGTTCCCACATGCTTTAGGCAGCTTATACCCCCTGATAAGCTGTTTTGTGAAATTAAGGCAAAACAGAACCTGCCCATAAACAAGTGTCAAAAATATTGGCACATTACACGCTCAAATCATGCTGAGGAAAACTCAAACCACATGGCATACACTTGTCAGGGAAAATGAAGCATATTAAGCATATAACTGTGCACAGTATAATTACTATAGGGATGCACCTGGATAAGTGTACATTATTCAGAACGAACAGATAATGGGTCTAAACAGATACAACTGGTTGAGACTAGAGCAGTGCATTGGGTCTGGGATCCCATGAGAAGTGAGTGGGAGGTTTTTACTTTCACATCGGAGAGCGGTCAGATAAGAAGCATCCATTCATCCTTAGTAACTGCCTGGTCATGGGTACAGTGGTTTAAATTAGGTTACTATTTTGTTTATATTTTTGTAAATAGAACCAACTAAATTCATTAGAAAATATTAGGTGCCCTACATATCCTGCACACATTTCTGAAGTGATGTAGCTGAGGTTGAGGAACTGTCAGAGCCAGAATTCACAGGCAGTGCTGACAGTACTGGCATCTCTAGGTATTAGTCCCTAGGTAGGGTTCATTGTTATTCATTTAGTTTTTTATTTATTTAAAATCTGGTAAAGGTCACACCCACTTCAGGTCTAACCTTGTCACATTTGCTTGTCAAATACAATGCTTTCTGTTTCTTCTGTTGGCAAAGATGGCATTCATGGAAGGGTGGCAAGGCGAAAACTGCTAACCTAGAAGAACATTAAGGCTCATCTGAATTTTGCCAAAACACACCATGATGATCCTCAAACCGTTTGAGAGAATGTTCTGTAGACTGATAAGTTGAAAGTGGAACACATCTTTACATCTGGCATAAACCAAACACAGAATTCCACAAAAGTAACATCATACAAGCATAGTGGTGGCAGTGTGATGGTGTGGGGATGCTTTGCTGCTTCAGGGCCTGGCCAACTTGCAATAATTGAGGGAAACATGAATTCTGCTCTCTACTAGAAAATCCTAAAGGAGAATGTCCGGTCTTCTGTCTGTAACTTGAGACTCAAGGCAACTGGATTATGTAGCAAGACAATGATCCAAAGCATAGGAGTAAATCCTAGTCCTAGAAGTAAGTGAAAGACTGATCTCCAGTTATCGGAAGCGTTTGGCTGCAGTTATTGCTGCTAAAGGTGGCACAACAAGATTTTAAGTTTAAGGGGGCAATTAGTTTTTCGCATGGGTGATAGGTGTTGGATAACTTTTTTTTGGCTTCAATTTAAAAAAATAAATAAATAAATAAAATTTGTATTGAAGAAATCAGAATGGGGCAAATACTTTTTCACAGCACGGTAGCCTTTTTAAACCTGAAATCACTAAGGGAGAAATGTTTTTCGAAAACAATCCTAATCTGTTATTAGGAGTAGTTGTGAGCTCTGGAAAGTGTGACAGTATCAGAATCTACACAACTGTAAAACTGCACAATTCTAGTAGGCAGGAAACAAATGTGAACAGATAAAGCAGTATGAAAACTTCTCTTGTCTCCCTGGACAATAATCTCTTGGTTTTGGAGAGTAGCTGAGTGGCTTGATCCCAGGCCCTCTGCGTGGTGCTATGGGATCCATCCCAAAACAGACAGCAACAGAACAGGAGCATTGTGTGTGATGTATTACCCCTTTTTCCTCTTCTTTTATCCTCTTCTGGTTCTTTAAGAATACCCAGAAGCTCTGAAGAAAAAGAACATGCTTTGTGATGAAAATGACAAAATAATATTTATATCTACATGACCATAGATGTTTTCATAACTGTGTCCAAATAATGTCCAGAACATTCTGCATCTTGTCCAATGACCATTTCATCTGGTGCTTATGTTTCATACTCCCACATTATCTACTAGCTAAGCCTCAAAGTTTCCATAAAGGTAATTTTATACCATATACATATTCTATGTAGAATAATGATTTGTTCAAATGGGTGAATTTCTGTTTACAAACTAGAAACACATTAATGTCCTCCTGCCAGCCCTAACAGCTAGCTTGCTAGCTCTGCTAATAAACTAGCTTGGATTTCTCTGGCGAACTCGAGCGGGATTTCAGTATCAGAGTCTCAGTTTGCAATGTAATATTCTCAGTTTAACACTAGACAAACCAGCCGAAATATAATTTATCCTACATTATACCATAACAATCATGATTTTGTAAATCTTCTTAGATAAATTAGCTGGCAAATATAATGGCATCTTTGGCTTTCACGTGCTCTGATTGAGTGAAGTGCCAGCCTAGACTGAACTAACTCCGGAGAAATTCAGGGTCAATAGTTCTCATACACACAGGGTTGTTTTTATGAGCCTTAGGGGGTAGTTAGCTGACTTGCCTGTTACTGAGAGCAAACAGAACACCTCTTTGAGCTTGCAGAGCTAACATCTCCACACCATATAAACACATACAGGTCTGAAGCGAGAGGATTAACTAACACACACTAGCACACAATGAGTAGCAGGGTTGGGGATAATACGCCAAATAAGCAAAGTTTAAGGGTGGTGGATGGACTGACCCCCTGGTAAAGGAAATGTCTGCTGTGCATATGTGTGAATGTGTGTGTGGGAGGTGGCACAAACACTCAAGCTCTTTTGAGATCTGAATTAGAATCAAATTGATCACAGTTTCAGGGAAGTATTTTTTTTTTTCCGCATCACTGGAATGCACTGTTTAAAGGGGACCTATTATTCCCCTTTTTACAAGATGTAATATAAGTCTCAGGTGTCCCCAGAATGTGTCTGTGAAGTTTCATCTCAAAATACCCCACCGGTACCCAATGGTAACTTTAGCTGCATTAGTCGTGGAATTTGCTAACAAGCACATTTGGAAAGGCGATTTGCAAACATTCACAAAATATAAAGTGCGATACGTATGTCTTCTGGATATGAAGCTGGATTATGAACAGTTGGTATTGATCCATCCTTGAGAATCGACTTTTCAGCAAATCTTGCTTTGTATTGACCCTCATTCCCAAAGCAGTCTGGTGTAAAATGATTCAAACAAACATACATTCAAACAAACATACACAAACAAAAAATGTAGCTATTTTTTTGCACACATTTCCTTCAAAAATAAAACTACTCCACTGCGTCTTCAGTGGCTCTGATGCCAGGAGTACATGAAGACTCTTATGTTCATTCTTACAGCCAACAACAGAACATTTATAAAGTTTACAAACATTCTTCTTATCACTATAGCTGCTCCAGCGCGGAGAACGTGGAGGACTGTGTGCAGCTCACTCAGGGGAGGATCTATGCTAATAGGGCAGAGTCCGTCACCAGTCGTGCCAGGGGCCTGCTCCAATGTGACATCACATTGGATAGAAAATGCGAACGACTCATTTTGAGACACTCTTTATGATTTATGGGGAATATAAAAAAGGAGTGGGTGAATTTTTACCATTATAGGGTGGTTGTGTACACACACAACCGAAACACATTTATGTTCAAAAACCATGTAAAAGTGAATTTTGCATAATAGGACCCTTTAAATCAGTGGTTCTCAAAGTGGGGTCCAGAAACCCCCAGTGGTTTGTGAAGCAAAGCCAGGGGGTCCATGATTTTTTTTACAACCCCAATTGGGACACTGTGTAAAATGTCAATAAAAACAGAATGCGATGATTTGCAAATCTCATAAACCCATATTTTATTCACAATAGAACATGTAAAATGTTTAAATTATGGAAATGTACCATTTTAAGGAAAAAATAAGGTAATTTTGAATTTGATGGCAGCAATATTGAAGATGCCAATCAGCCTACAGTGCATGTCTTTGGACTGGAGGAGGAAACCAGAATACCCAGGGAAAACCACTGGAGCATGGGGAGAACATGCAAGCTCTGCACACAGAGGGTGGCAGCAGGAATCAAACCTCAAACCCTGAAGATGTGAGGCAAATGTGCTAACCACTAAGCCACTGTGCCCCCTAATGCAAGTCTTAATAACTCAAAAACTCAAAAACAAGCCCATAAATAATGTCATCTTGGACCTAATGTGTTCTGTTAGTGGAAAGTTCAAGAAGTAAAAAGCTCCATGGCTTGAATAAATAGCCAGAATGACACTGAACGGATTGTTTGGATCATGTTCAGAGGGGGTCAGTGAAATTTATTTTACAGTTAAAGGGTTCTGTGACTGCAAAAAGGTTTGAAAACCCCTGCTTTAGACATCAATATACTGAAATGTGTGCCTTGTTTACTATAGCTCTGCACTTGCATGGCCTTTAGCTGTATTGTCTTAAAGCCAGGAGTCAGTTTCATTGCCTTTGCTATGTCTGCTTTATTACAGTCTTTCATATCTTGATTCATTAGGAAATTATATCATTCGATATTGTGGCTTCTTACTGAGTACTTTAATTATTGCATTCAGGACCAACAATTTATACTAATTTGCGCAAACCAGTTTATATGCAAAATAACAGAGTTTAGGTTCGGGACAGGGTGCACATTTAACCAGTACTTTTCTTCATGTGTACTTTTCTCCCTTGTATATTCAAACTTGTACAATTTTTTATTAGATGACTTTAAGAAGCATGTGTGTTGCTTTAAAATGTTTAAAAGTCTATTAAAGTGGGTGTAAGTCTACCAATGGAGCACCTTTATGGATCTTTATGTCAAAACTGCTAGAGATTTATTGTTACTGTAAAGTCTTTAGTAAAGTCTTTAATACTCAGAAAAAATGACAAATGTTCAAAACAACATTACATTTTAATGTAATTATTTTTTTTTTCTTAAGAAAAAAGCAGAATGTCAGAATATATAGATAATTTACATGTTAAAATTTGTGGCAAGATTCTTTATCATCCTGGGAAAGTGGATGGAGAGACTTAGAGCTGCATAAACTCTGAGGTTGTGTTAAAGTAAAAAAAAAAATGGTCTTGTCCCAGCCATGTCTGCAACTCACAAAAAACTCTCATGATCCTCAACCCACAACCCCATCGCATGACCTTTAAAGCCACTTGAGAACTCGCCTGCTTACAATCACACTATTCTCTTTAAATAACCTGGACTCTCTGTGTTACTTTGCATAGACTCACTCTTTGTGTCTTTGATGAGCCTTGTTATCTACCTGGTTGATGCTTCAGATTTGCTCATTTATTCTGTGATCGACTTACTCGGAATTGTGTCATTTACAATCTCTGTGTGTTTGAACTACAAAGTAAGTAAAAAAAAACATGGATGCGTCCATGATCATCTTTTGTTAGCAAAAATCTAGACAACTAACTGTGATGAGTGATGTATATTTTCCTCCACAAAACAGTTAACTGTATAGTCAATTGTATGTTGATTGACCGTACAGTAAAACTCATAAAAGTAAAGAAGTGCTGCTTTGTTTACTGTTGATGCTGTAAGCAGATGCTGAATTCTTGAGGAGACCTACGTGACTTTCTTTGGTTTTCCCTAGTCAGAAGTTGGAAATTTCAGTGTTACAAGATTTAGTCAAACCCAGCATTTGTCTTGCCCAGTTTATGCCTGTTTGCTGATTGCTTGTACTGCTGAGTATTGCCTAGCCATGTGGTGTGTTTGCTACACTGGCTTGAAAAACACACAAAACCTGCATTTGTTTCCATCTGTCCACTTCATGACAAGCAGCAACTGTGTAGCAACTGCCCTCTGTTTTACACAGGAACAGAAGAAACAAAACAAAAAACATTTCAAGATGAAACAGCAGTGCATTAATGCCCATGGATGCCCAAAATTCTGATAAACATCTCTGACAGTTAATGTAGAGCAATTTACTCGAGTCCAAGCCTCACTTTTCCTGCTTCCTTTCCATAAAAGCCAGAAAGAGATGAAAGGCTTATTTGCTTCCTCCTCTGAGAAATGAAGCTTATGCCCTAAAAAAAGCACTTTAAACAACACTTTAATTTAGGAACGAAATATTGATCTATCAATTATATTATTTAAACAATACACTTAACAGTGTAAGTATGCATCAGGAACAACCAACCTGCTTTCAAAGACCCAAGGACTCCTATAAAGTCATTTTAAAATTATATTTCAAAATGATTTTATATGAGTCCTTGGGTCATTGAAAGCAGGTTGTTTGTTCCGGTTGCATACTTGCACTGTTATTTCACAAGATTAAGCCAATTAAGAGAAAAACAACACAGGAACTAGTAGTTATCAGGGTACACATAATGGTCACACATAGGATTTCCTGTAAAAAGAGGCATAGGAGTGCAGCTAGCCAACACAGCGATAAGCATATAAATGAACTTAAAAAGACAGAAGTGGAAAGACAAACTCGCAGGTGACTTTACTATGGATGTTCTCTCATTTCCACGGCTTACTCAAAGACTCTTCAATGTAAACATAGCAGTCTGAAATCACTGTCACCCACATGCACTGATTTATATCCATCTTAATGGTTTATCTTCTGTTGTTGGACATAAAGACTGCAATATCACTGGTCATGGTGCAGTCCTTCTGAATAGCAGTCATTGTCACTGACAGAAACGTGAGCCTGTACACAGGTGAAATGTTAAATTCAGGTAGAGGGACATGAGCTGCTCATACTCAACAAGCCAGGTGAAATCCTTCATGAGAGAATTAGACTATATGTTTTGTCCTATTGGGGCTTTATGAGACAAAAAAAGACATGAAAAATGTTATCAAAACATTAATAAAAATATGTTGTGTAAAGATGTTGGATTAAAGCAAGTTTAGTACTTGAGGATTACAATGCTGTGAAAAATTACTTGCCCCCATCCTGAATTCTTCTGCTTTCATGTATAGCTCATATTAAATTGTTTCAGAAATTAAAACAAATCTAAGATAAAACAAAGGCAACCTGAGTAAACACAAAATACAGTTTTTAAATGATAATGTTATTTAGTGAAGCAAAAAAAGTTATCCAGTACCAACTGGACTTGTGTGAAAATGCATTTGCCACTGTAGTTACTAATTCCTCAAATCTATGAAATGCATTCATAATGGGGCTTAGCTGGACTAGACGCACCCAGGCCTGATTACTGCAAACCCTGTTCAATCAAATTGTTACGTAACACAAGGGAAGGGCTGGATGCAAGTGCTGGGGAAAAGTCACTTTAATAGGAACAACCAAAATTAAAGGAACATATGCAAAAAGGGGAAATAAGATAAGACAAAGGCAGGGTCCAAAAACAAACAATAATCCACAAACAGCGCAAGGTTGTGATTCACAAGATGGTCAGGCATAAATCCACAAAACAACGAGGCATAAATCCACAAAAGGCGAGGTGATAATCCACGGTCCAGGAACCTCGAGGCGAGTGCAAAAGCAAAGAAACGTTCATTCATATAATTCCGTTCGTTACAATTCAGTTCAATACTCCGTGTCGAGTTGGAGAAACCAAAAGGCTTAAATAACATAACCGAAACAAGGGGAAACACAAAACACCTGAAACTAATAACGAAACATAAAATGGGAAACCAATGAACAAACAGGGGCGGAGACATGATGTAAACCAAAAACAAAGAACCAATCAGCAAACGGGGGCAGAGACATGACGTAACCAAAACAAAGAAGCACATGGTGAAATAAACAAAGTAAAACTCTGTGAATGGGAAAGAGGGGAATGCAGAAGTGCGCTACTGGCTGTCCTCAGCAGAAGCGCGGAGAGGGAAACCCTAACACAAATCAACACTTAAAAAGAACTTTTTCAACAGCATGAAGTTGGTTAAAAGGTCTTACCAAGTAACACATTATGCCAAAGATGAAAGAAATTCCAGAAATGATGAGGAAGAAGGTGATTGAAATGCATCAGTGTGGGAAGGGTCACAAAGCTATTTCAAAGGTTTTGGGACTCCAGAGAACCAAAGTGAGAGCCATTATCTCCAAATGGAAAAATTCGGCACAGTAGTGAACCTTCCCGGAAGTGGCCGACCTTCCAAAATTCCTCCAAGAGCACAGCAACAGCTCATCCAGCAAGTCAGGAGAATGTCCGGTCTTCAGTCCATAAGTTCAAATTCAAGCGCAACTGGATTATGCAGCAAGACAATGATCTAAAGCATAGGAGTAAATCCTAGTCCTAGAAGTAAGTGAAAGACTGATCTCCAGTTATCGGAAGCGTTTGGTTGCAGTTATTGTTGCTAAAGGTGCCATAACCAGACTTTAAGTTTAAGGGGGCAATTAGTTTTTCACATTGGTGATAGGTGTTGGATAACTTTTTTTTTGCTTCAAGAGAATTAAAAAATATAAAAATAAAAACTGTATTGTGTGTCTACTCAGGTTGCCTTTTGTTTTATGTTGTATTTCGTTTGAAGATCTAAAACTGTTTAGTATGAGATATACACAAAAACAGAAGAAATCAGGATGGAAATACTTTTTCACAGCACTGTACATAAACCCTTTTACAAAATGGTGGATCTATATAAAACCCAAGCTAAAAACAATGTCTGTAGTGTTGTTTGATGAAATGATTTTAAATAAATATCTAGAAATATATGTACAGTAGGTTTACATAAATTTCACTCTGACAGTGCCTTCCTTCCTGAGGCTAGCTAGGAGGTCATGAGCACAAAAAACACACACTTTTCAGAAAGAGTAGCTTCCTATTTGTGACAGACCTACAGGAATAGCATGAAAACCCCCTGACCTTATTGGCAAGGTCTTTACCCTTTGACAACTAATTCCAGTCCCTGTCATCAGACATTGTCTACAGACATTTTCAGACTTTTCTATGGACAAAGAATGTGGAAAATTGTTAGTCTAAAAAGAGTCGTAGTGCTGACATTCTCTCATATGAGTTGTTGACTGATCAGATACATAAAAATATAATAAATTTAAACATGGCAAGAGAACATTGTTAAGAAACAGAGAGTAATTGCAGGCAATGTCTTGTCCACTGTGTAAAACAGATGTGTCAAGCTCAAGTTCTGCACTGGCCACATCAGCATTTTTGTGAGCTCTTGAAAGGGCAATTAAGACTATTCATTTTAAACATATTATTATCTATCCTATTGATTAACACCAATAATGTAGACTACTGTGGGTCGGTGTAAATTCTAGATATTACTGGTCTAGTGTGAAAATGTTGAGTAATAATGAAATGAGACACGGGGCCATGGTATTTTGGCACCTGAGAAGTCATAACACATTTTATAATACCAGTTAGCTACAAATAAATAAATAAACTGTCATCCTATCCAGGGTGTTTTCAATCATCACACCCAGGGTTCTTGGGTTCCATCACAGCCCTGACCAGGATAAGGTAGTTACTGAAGATGAATCAATACAGCACAGGTTTATTTAAAAAATTATATATATATATATATATATATATATATATATATATATATATATATATATATATATATATATATATATATATATATATAGTATCTCACAAAATTGAGCACACCCCTCACATTTTTGTAAATATTTTATTATATCTTTTCATGGGACAACACTGAAGAAATGACACTTCGCTACAATGTAAAGTAGTGAGTGTACAGCTTGTATAACAGTGTAAATTTGCTGTCCCCTCAAAATAACTCAACAAACAGCCATTAATGTCTAAACCGCTGGCAACAAAAGTGAGTACACCCCTAAGTGAAAATGTCCAAATTGGGCAGGGCAGTATTCCAACATGATAACGATCCCAAACACACCTCCAAGACGACCACTGCCTTGCTAAAGAAGCTCAGGGTAAAGGTGATGGACTGGCCAAGCATGTCTCCAGACCTAAACCCTACTGAGCATCTGTGGGGCATCCTCAAACGGAAGGTGGAGGAGCGCAAGGTCTCTAACATCCACCAGCTCTGTGATGTCGTCATGGAGGAGTGGAAGAGGACTCCAGTGGCAACCTGTGAAGCTCTGGTGAACTCCATGCCCAACAGGGTTAAGGCAGTGCTGGAAAATAACGGTGACCACACAAAATATTGACACTTTGGGCCCAATTTGGACATTTTCACTTAGGGGTGTACTCACCTTTGTTGCCAGCGGTTTAGACATTAATGGCTGTGTGTTGAGTTATTTTGAGGGGACAGCACATTTACACTGTTATACAAGCTGTACACTCACTACTTTACATTGTAGCAAAGTGTCATTTCTTCAGTGTTGTCCCATGAAAAGTTATAATAAAATATTTATAAAAATGTGAGGTGTGTACTCACTTTTGTGAGATACTGTACATATGTTTTAGGGGGTGTGGTTTTGGAGAGACAGCCTGTAGCTGTAGGCAAGGGCTAGAGCTTATTTAAATTTTGAGTTTCAAAACAGTTAGTATCAGCTACTGTAACTTATACCAAAATCTATTCTCGATCCACCATGATGTGATGTGTTTATGTGATGATGTAGAAAGCCTGATCTGTGAATGCAAACAGCACAAATTCCAGCCTTGATTCAATTCAAATAACTGGCCAGCACCCTCAGACAATAAAAGGCTCCAGGAAATATGGACCTTCCAATGAAGGCTCTGCAATCCAATGCCAGAGAATGGCATTGGCAATCACCAAGTTACAGCCTTGATAAAAATAAAAAAAAATCATGGAATAGTTGTGAAATATATGTGCCGCCAAGCCAAGAACATTTTTCTCTTTTATACCACTGGCCTACCTTGAGCAAATGAAGGTCACAGTCTGGTTTAGTGTGATCATTTCAACAGAATAAATGTGAATCACTGTTCAGTAGAACATTTTCCAGGTAATAATTCAGAGGGGAAAGCTTGAAAAGCTGCAGGACTTGACTAAAGATGGATACTGGCCTGTGAGATTGCAATTTAAAACTATTAACACTGTAGCCACATGATACACACTCTCCCTTAGAAATGGAATAATTTCACAAGAGACCTAAAGCAACAAAGCATAGCACAGACATGTCTAAGATCATTTTCTGGCTACTCTTCATCCATATGTAAACTACACTGCATGTATAAACACACTGCATATACTGCATATATACACAGTGTACCATATACAGTGTGCACACAATGTATATATTGTTAGTATAACAAAGTTACAACCTCCACATCATTCTTTAAGAGGTTCATAGTTCCAGATGAAGGTAAGGGGAAGCAGACAGGGATAACAAACTGCCATGAAATGCATTAGATGAGCTAGAACATACTGGGGTAATGTAGGGGACACCTCATTCTCCTCCTACTCCCCTTTTACTCAGCAGAGTTATCAGGCCATGGAAAGAAAGAGGATCCCAGAGCCCAAGACTTCACACAAGTGATGCATTAGTGATTTTGAAAGTTAAGTGGGAGGTTAGGTGTTCAGGCTGAGAATGAAAGACAGACAGGAGGGAGAGAAAGCAAAACATAAAGACTATTGCATGAACAGGCAGGAAAGGAAGGCTGATTTTCTTCCACAGCTTAAGTAAATGCATCACCAACAGGTCAAATTATAAAGTATAAATATCACTATAATACCTCTATTCATAATACACTATTCAGCATTATATCACAGTGCTCTTCAATGCTCCATCCACTGTAGTTCTGACAATTATTTAACATTTATGGAAGGAGTCTCCAGTGTCAGTGCTTTGTTTCTGCCTTATTAACTTCAGGAGAAAGATGCCTGTGAGGGAAAGACTTTTTATAGCTGCTATAACATGAGTGAACTTGTTCCTTGGACATTCTGCAACATTAAATGTAACTATAAATGTATAAACAGTATGTCGTACTTTAATAAATAAAACTATTAAGGTTGGAAAATTGCCTTGGTAAAAGTGGAGAGAAGAGTACTTTATGATGTGAAGTTTCTGGGAAATAATCAACTTTGGGGTGGTATCAGTAACTCTGCTTTGCATCGGGTCGCATCACACCATCCTGTCACTGATTATTTTTCTATAACAGCACACCATATTGTGTTTTATACCTTACTTACATCAGCTTATCTAACCACGGTCATGTGAGCAAGACTTAGGCGCCCAGGGCACCCTCATGTATGTGTTAACTTCTGGCTCTGCCTTTTAGTTATACTGTCATAGCTAGTCTTGCCGAAGTCCCTGCTTGCACTCACGCAAAGTACATTATCCTTAACCATTACGGGACAATAAGCATACCTAATAATCTCTTTCTCTACCTCTCTCTCTCCCTCTCTCTTTATGTCAAGCGACACATGATACTCCTGAGATGCCAGTGATCCTGACCCCTTCTGCTCTCTGGACCTGCCTGATCCATCCTGATGTCCTACTTCTGGTTGGAGTTCTCATCAACTGGAAGTCACATGCTGCTGCTGAGGATGGCCCCACACAGTGCAGCCTAAAGATCATTGAGATTACTGAGGATGGTACCACTTAAAAACCATAAAGATGGCTTTGGACCTCAATTCATATGAACAGTTATGCTATGATGGCTATGACTACAATTGCCACAAACAGTTTTGCACTCAAGTCTCCATCAATGAACAGTGGAGAAGTTCAACAAAACAGACTTCATATAAAAACTGTAATGAATTTCCCTGGTTACACAACTGCACTATTTGACAATGTAGTATTAGCACATTTATAGAAGGGATTTGTTCATTTATAATTGCAAATCTGTTGTTACCCAAATGAGGATGGGTTCCCTTTTGAGTCTGGTTCCTCTCAAGGTTTCTTCCTCATATCATCTCAGGGAGTTTTTGCTTGCCACCATCGCCTCTGGCTTGCTCATTAGGGATAAATTTATACATTTAAAATCTATATCCTGAATTTATATATTTCTGTAAAGCTGCTTTGGGACAATGTCCATTGTTAAAAGCGCTATACAAATAAAACTGAATTGAATTGAAATGAAATAGAATTGAAATAGTCATATTCCTACATTAAAAGTCTGCCAGTAATTAAAACACATAAACCAAAGTCAAATGCACTATTGCTGTGATGAGTCATGCACTAGAGTGAGATCACTGGCCCATGTCATGCCCCTGAGCACCCAAAAATCCCCCTTATTTATTCCAGATGGAGCAGGACAGGGTTGACTAAACACAATTGGAATGGGTTAATTGCCTTTGTGTCTGTGTGTACCACCAGGAATTTTCCCAGCCTGGGTGCATTACATTTTCTCTTGTTTACTTCAGACAAAATGACAAAACATCACCGATCTTTCACCGTACAAACGGTCAGAAACGGTCAAACTCAACAAGAACATGAGACTTGCCCGTATTCATGTTCGATATTTTTCCTATTTATTTACTGTTTGCTTAGTGGAAAAGACACTTCAAAAATAAACTCATCCGCTCAAAGACAGGAAAGTTCCGAGAACAAAGCGCAGGGGTTGGGAAGTCATGTGAAAGTGACATGGAAGAACATCACCAGGCCAGCAGAAATCTGTGAGCTCAAACACCATGCTGACTTGAGGAAAGATGAATAAAGATACAACAAACATCAGTAGCTTTGCTAAACATCTCATGTGTCCAGCATTTGTTTTTTCCTGCTTTTTATGTTATTTAGCAATTCATGAGTCTTTAAGTCTGGTTTACAGTAATCCCTTTAAGTGTGCAATAAAATGTCTTTGAAGCTGCATCTAAAAACATTAAGCTAAGAACACAATAAAAGTAATTGAGTGCAGTGACAGGCCAAGAATTTCCTGAATCAGCATGCAGCAAAATTAAATGCGTTTGCTTTTTAAATTTGCATGAGAACAGTCAGAGATAAAGATGGAGAAGAAGCCAAAGCCTGTAAAGCAGATAAAAGTATTTATAGTACAGCTGAATTCAGTACAGCTGAATTTAAAATTAAAATTGAAAACAATTTTAAACATTTAAAAATGAAATAAAGTACTATATAATTGATATGGTGGAACTTTCTGTTTATTTAATATGTATGGAAGGAGTCTACAGTGTCATTAATAAATTAACAGCATCAGAAAATTGCTGTGGTATAAGAGGAATAAAACACTTCAGGACATGATGTATTTGGAAAATAATCAACTTCAGGGTGGTTCTGGTGCAACTTCACTTCACACCAGAACTCACCACACCACCTTGCTGTTGATTATTTACAGCATGGTTTATTTCTTAATCAGAGTAGGGAATGATTATTAGATAAATATAGGTATTATGAAATAACTCTGTATTGCTGTCTCATGCTCATGTTCTGGTCTCTGCATATCTCTATGTATTGGCTGAAATATTTTTGGAAAACCTAAATGATCAGTAAGAGCAGAGGATAGGGTGTGTGTGTACCAGTGGACAAAGAGATGGAGTGTGAACTGCAAATGTGATGCAGAGCATTAAACACGTCCTATGCTTCTGCACTCACAGACTCTTCAGCTATATGTACGTGTGTCACTTTTCTCAAGTTGATCCTGAATTTGCTCTGGAACAAATAGATAGTAGTGGAAGGAGCTGAGGTTGAGGAAATTGAAGGGGAGAGAAACCATTTCTAGGATATCACAGCAACACAGAAAAAATATGACATGACCTGCTTTCAAGCGTCTTTCTCCTAGTGTTCCCAGGAGTGGCTTCGGATCCACTATGACCCCGACCAGGATAAAGTGATTACTGAATAATAAATGAATATTGGTTACTATGCACAGCTTTGGAAGATTAATTTGTCATGCATACACAATTTCTTCCTCTTGCAATTTTTTAACCACCGCATTAGCACACAAAAATAGACAACAGCTGATTGTGCAGTGGCCAGATGGCACAAAAATACTGCTCTTCGCCTTTATTCGGGCAACAGTTTTTATAAGATTTCAACGCAGGGGGAAAATGACACAGCTCTTGGACAAATGTCCACCATATGGCATCTGCTGGCTGCTGCTCAGAGCGAATAGATTTATGGCAAAATCTGGGTTTCCCATGTTTAACATACAATGTGTTAATAACCCTACTGACACGCTGCACTTTTTGTGAAATAGAAATAGACTTGGCATGGAAAGAGAGTGAGTCAGAAGCTGAGGATTTGTGCAGCAGACAGGGTGGGACTAGGATGCAGGATGCCCTGTGGGACATGACGAGGCAGAGATATTGCACTGCTTCTGCACCTGGAAGGGTCTGAGGATAATGGGAAAAACGTATCAGGAGGGTCAGTTAAGGACAAAAGCCCCTGTGCAGGATTCTGAGCTTTAAAACTCCCTGCTTTTCTGATAAAGAAATCTGGCAGCCTACTATGCTGTTAAGGATTTCAAGGACACCTTGGGCTTCTGTTTTTTGGACACAAATCCCCATTATAGTCCAAAAAGTCTTTTTTAGTGGAGCATCTGTGTTAGAGGTATTATTTATTCAGAGACTGCACTTAATCTCTGCCCAGAAAAAATGGGCCAAAAAGAGTGAGTAGTATATCATGTTAAAGGCCCAGTATGAAGCTGCTGAAACTGCACCAGGCTCCAGATCTAGATTTGACTTTTAAGGTTTCCAACTGGAAAGCAAATGGGAGATGTGGCTAAAAGATCGAAAACTTTTTTGTGCCATAAAGAAGACATTTTTGAGTGGCCTAAGCATTAAAGTCTCAATGGTAAGAAATACTGATATCATCCTACATGAGCATTCCAGCAAAACCATCTCTTTCATTTACAGATAGCATTGCAGACAGGCCTGTCTGCAGCCTGTATGGATGGTGATTTGAGCAGCGTACTGAAATCTGATTGAGACATTCAGTCTGTAGAACACATTCAAACTAGGGAAGTAGCCATTCCTTTTAAAATCCATGAGGATGCTACACAGTACATCTGACCTACACTGGATGTATATTATAGAGACTCTAGAGACTATATATATGTTATGACATTTTGACATTTTGATGTTATGTTATGACATTTTGATCATCTGTGGTTCACTGACTCTGGTTTTCTACATGTAACATTGTCGATGTTATTGTACAAGATCCTCTGTTGATGACAGCTCATTGGACCAGTGACTAGCTTTAGGGCTAGATACATTAGCTCAGAAAGCGGAAATTTTCACAGACTTTTGTAAATTATTTATTAGCAAACAGAGTGTTAGGTCGGGCTACAAGCACGACTCCACTTCCCAGAACTCTCAGCGGCCTACAAACATGGCCGCCGCCAATCTGCACGCACACACACCGCACTACACATCCCAGCATCCTCGGCAGCCTACAGATATGGCCGCCATGGACTACAATACCCGGAACACCCCTTCACTCCCACGCTCACAGTCACCCACCTTCTGATTGCACACCTGTTCCTAATTTACTAGTTTGTTCACGAGCACACTATTTAAGTTCTTTAGTTTGTCGCGCTCATCGCGAAATATTCGTTTGACTCACATTATTCAACAATACCGAGCAACTCTACCCTGGACAGATATTCTGGTTTTGATCAAAGCTAAGTATTTTTGGATTACGGATTTTGCCTAAACCCTGCTAAGACTGTTTTTGGTGTTTTGAACCTTACTGCTCATTTCCTGGTTTTTGTATTCTGCCTAGCCCTTGATAAAACTGATTGCCGGTATTTTTGAACCTTTGCCTGTTTTTTGGAACTGCCTAAGTATTGCTTTTGTCCTGATTTCAATCTCTGTGTGTGTGCTTAATAAAGTGACGGATTTTGCACCGCAACTGCATCCAGCCTTCCTTCAGTGTTGTAACACAGAGTTGCATGCCATTATTCTGTATCTCATCTGTTCAGAGACTGTAGTGCTAGTCAAACTGGTAACATGAAGCCCCACTACAAAACAAAACATTTTAAACTGTCTTATTTATAGCCATAAACTAATCACTACTGGTTAAGAACTGTTGTCACCATTCAGTCATGTTAGTTGCTAATCCACACATTTGTAAGCAAGGAATGTTATGTAAGTGGACATTTACAAATTTTAGTTGAATACTCCTGGCTTAGCCAGAAGGGTCTGTCCGCATCCTGCAAGACTATAAACCACGCCTATTACAAGGAACACCTACTAGCAAATCACACTACACAACATTCCCACACCCACTCAAAGACTTGCATGCAAATTTCATCAATTTCCCGATCCCTAACATTTACCCTAACTGCATTCGTTGTGGGCATAACTTGTAATAGTGGGCATGCTTTGTAAGGGGTATGGTTTGTAATCCTGCAGGACGCAGATGGATACACTTGGGCTTAGCGAATAAGTCAGTCATGAGGGACATTTTGATCTTCTGGGACTGTTATAAAATAAGCATCTATTTACTGCATTATCTAAACAGTTGCCTTCGTAAGAGCACTCAGTAGGCCACATTCGTTTACGCACTCCATTCAGTAGACCAAATTCAATTACACTCTGTTCCAGGCCTGTAATAATGTAAAGGTAGGAGGAATGAAAGCTAAATCTACATAAATATTTGTGCACACAAACTGCTAAATTAAATAAATGTTTTCAGCTGCTTTTGATACTTAAATGCACCCTTAGCACTGAAGTTAATGGAAGGTAAGTGGCTCCTGTTGCATCTCTATTACTTCACTCTTGTACGCAAAGGGCATGTGTGGGTTTCCATTCTAACAAAGCAAAAGCCAAATTTTATTTCGGTTGTTTAATTATTTAGCCATGCTCTGTGTTCTTTAAAGGCTATTAGCTGTGCCATTACCGTTAATCGTGCGCCCTCTGGTGGCCATCACTGGTATTACTAGTTCAAGTGTATGGGATCCACACATAACGTCGGAAAAAAATATTTTGCAGCGTCTAAAAGGAGCAAAAACCATAGCAAAGCTGATAATGTATTATCATGTATTTGGCACCTGTGATATATGTATATATTGATGGTGGTTCCCCAAACACACAGAAAAACCTTATAACACGGTGAGTAGAGGGAGGCGTAATGTTCAGGGCTTGAGAAATCAAATCATGTACTACCACCAAATTTACCACTGGGTTAATATATGTCCTCGGCTTTGCAGCACCTAAATAATCTTTATCACAAGCACCATTTAACAGATCAGAAACCCAAAAATGTTGTCTCCAAATTAGTGATTTCCAGTGAATCAGATCATTTGGCTCAGATCACCAACAAGATCAGACTTTTTCATCTCCCAAACAACTCATTGCTAATTTTGTCTAGACTAGACAGTCTGCGATCTTTTGACCAGTTATTATTTTTCTTTGCACAACACTTATCATGATCACATTCCTCTAGTATACTTGACTACATACAGAACAGCTCTGACAGGCAGCAGTGCAGACGGATCCTCTCTGTCATGCTTAGTCTGACTCATACACACAGAGAGTCAAACACACGACTCACCATACACGCTGACAAATAACTCAGATGTTAAAAAGATGTTCCCAGAAAAGCATTTTGATTAAATTTCACTGCAGCAGTAATGCCATTGCCTACGTATTCACAAAAAAGTGCGAGACAAGATGACTCAGACAAGATGTTGAGGAGTGAAGCATGTGACACAGTAAACAATGAAGGTCATGACCTTTTGTATATGTCTACCATGTTGTAATTTTAATGGCTCTGTCTTATGCTTGTTTCTTGTTCTTTATTTCAAAAAGGCAACAAAGTGAGAACAAAGTTACATAGAGATATAGCATGTCTCCTGGATTTACCACAGCACACCATGAGGTGCTCCAAAGATTTGGAATAATAAATCATGGCTTTCCATTCAGACCAGAAGATCTATTGGGATTAAAGCAGATTTGCTTTAGTTCCAAAAAAAGCTCAATCATATATCTTTGAAAATAAAAAGTAAGCCTGAAGCAGTCACACTGTTTAAAACATCTGAACAGAAACACTTGAGATATCTAATAAAGACAGACCTTTTCTGTGGTTTAGAGGAAAAAGTTTGCTCCCCCCCCCCCCCAGAAATCAAAAGGAGAACATCAGCAATCTTTTCGGACCCTTAATGACCACCCCAAAGGAAACATGTCACTCCATGCTGTTGTTTTCCCAGAGGAGCAAAGCCAAAGCCAAAGTCAACCATTGACTTCTGGTAAAATCCTGTTCTCTTCTATTTTCTCAGACCTAGGAATAGTTTGTCCTTTCAACTCACACTGTGTTATGTGAATGGAAAAAATATTTTTCTCTGTCAAGAAAATCTGTCATCCCAAACATCTCATTATATTCTCTCAAATGTCTTGTGCTGATTAGATTTACTATGATGGAAAAGAAGACAAGACCACTAGGTGATAAAAATAAGATATATGACAGCATTCATATATCCCCGAATTTCCCTGCTGCATCCATGTTTTCGGCGGAGTATTCTGTTACGTAACACAAGGGAAGGGCTGGTTGCAAGTGCAGGGGAAAAGTCACTTTAATAGGAACAACTCAAAAGTAAAGGAACAGTCACAAAATTAGAAATAGTCACAAAAATAGGCACGGGGAAAAAACGCAACAGAAAGGCAGGGTAGTATTCCACAAATAAGGCACGACAATCATTCAAAAAATAGCGAGGCAAGAATCCACAGTTTATCAAGGCATAAATCCACAGAATATCAAGGTATAAATCCCCAGAATCTCACGGCATAAATCCACAGAATCTCACGGCATAAATCCACAGAATATCAAGGCATAAATCCACAGAATATCAAGGCATAAATCCACAGAATATCAAGGAAATAATCCATAGGATAGTGAGGCAATAAATAACAGTCCAGGAAACGCGGGGTGAGTGCAAACGCACAGAACATTCATTCATTCCTTCATTCATTCATTCAATATAATTCAGTCCAATCCTCCACGCCGAGGCGGAGAAACAAAAGGGTTTAAATAAGGTGAAATAAACGAGGGGAAACACAAAACACCTGAAACTCATAACGAACATAAAACAGAGAACCAATGAACAAACAGGGGCGGAGACATGACATGAACCAAAAACACAGGACCAATAAACACGCAGGGGCGGAGACATAATGTAAGCCAAAACAAAGAAGCACATAGAGAAATTAAAAAACGAGAGTCTATGAATGGGAAAATTGCGCTACTCGCTGTCCTCAGCGAGCAGCGTGGAGAGGGAAACCCTAACAATGAGGTTTTACAGTGTAGACATTATTACTCATTTCAAGCTTGTCATTTTCTTATTCTATTGGCAGATAATTTTGCTTCTTTTTAGAAATAAATAAAATTGAACAAGCCAATAGAACAAGACTATATCAAGCTTGAAATGAGTACAAATGACTTGAAATAGGTTTCATAATCTTATATTTGGTTTATTGCAATCTTATAATAGGAAATACTAGATAAATCTGACTACATTCAAGGTATTTCCACTTGCTACGATGTCATTTTTTTCTGTGTATCAACTGTTCAATGGTGGAGACTTGAGTGTAAACTGTTCTTAGCAATTGGTGTCTTTAGGTTATCCAAGAAAGAATATCCACAGCCATCTGTAGGATGTCTGTCTCGTACCATCCACAGTAAACCAAATGGTGATCTGTATTTTATCTATGAGCCATCTTCAGCAGCAGTGTGTGATTTTCAGGTGAGCGAGGCTCCGAGCAGAACATATATTGAAGATGTATGTACATAACAGTTAATGTACATATATAAGATGTAAATCACACAGAGAAGCAAATGAATAGATTGAGAATGTAGTATAGGAAAACTAGTAGCAAACAGCATTGCTACATATATTTAATCTCTAGAAAAGTTATTAAATTTGCACATCATATATTAGAAATATGTCATCATAAGAAATTTTTTCTGCTCATCAGTTTTCTTCCAGCCTTCTCATTCCCTCTGTCTGACTGAGGTTAAAAGGATGCATGACTGAATTTCCTCATCCAGTACAAACTTATTTTGTAATTATTATGTAATTATTAAATAAATAGTAAGAAGTACAATCATTAGTGGGCTATTACCCACTATAACTATACATTAACTGTGGGACAATGTGTATATTAGTACTTGTACCTCCTCTGTCTAGTAAATAGCAGCAACATTCTGGACAGCTGGTGGAGGCCAATGACATTGCATGAGCCTCAACTGAACCATTCTCTAGTTGTCTATTCACACAGTGAAATTAGTACCAGTAGTCTGATCGTGGGTCACAGGACATATACAGTAGATGAAGAAGACATTAAAAAATAAATGGCATTTGGTGTGAGTTTCTGTTGTCCTCATTCTGTTGCATGGTTGTTGAAAAAGTAAAACATTATCTATTATCTATCAAATGTAACTGTAATTGGTTTAGTGTGAGATTACCTATTAAAACATCTAATACAGATACAAATGTGAAACTTATACGGATTCAAGCAAAAAAAAAAAAAAAACAGTTCAAAAATGAGAGGGAAAACAAATATTAGATTCATTCAAAGAATTTCACCTACAGTACTATCACAGTGTCTATTATAGATAGTAAATCAGAAAAAATAAAAATCAAAAGAACTGCAAGGTAGATTAAGCTTTCTCTGAGCTGTCTCACTCTCCCTGTTCTGGCAGCTCATCTTGCTGTCTCCCAAATGAAGGCCAAATAATTCTGACCTTCAAAACTATATTACTTAACCCCTGTCTCCTGTTGCTCAGTATTCAATCAACAAATATGTTACACCATGTTAATTTGCATGTAAATTTGGCCATTTGCTGTCAAATTGCCTCCTTGCTCTCAGACAGGATGATATGTCATGATAAATCTGGTCATTTTAAGATCAATATCTCTTACAGCTCTCTCGTCAGTATAGCTATTTTCAGATCAAAAACACATTTTACCTACAAAATGTTAATTCTACATTAATCAAAGACAGTCAGGATAATAAACATTTTATTCTGTGATTTCCTCTTCACATTTCATAGTAAACATATAAGTGTATTGTTATGCCACTGAGACGAAGAGGACCCAAATGCAGAACACAGACTCGAGGATAGATAAAAACAGGTTTTATTGAAGAACAAAGGGTGCAGGGGAGAAGTGAATGGGTGGTGAGTAGTGTTGCCGAGGTAAGGATTCGAACCCGGTTCTGGAGCATGAGGGTCAGGTGCATAGTCAGCTGAGTGCCAAGCAGGAGAGCCACTGGGGGAAGGCGAGGTGGGACTAGGCATAGCAAGAAGTGAGCCGGGAGCAAACAGCAGGAAACTCGGGAAGTGAACCTGGGAGCACGGGGGCTGACGTGTACAGGTTTGAGCTGGGAGACATAGAAAGTGGGATGTATGCGGAGGGACCTAGGGCCCTAGGTAGCGGGGGGAGAGTTTCCTGGCCTGAGGGGAATGTCCTTGGCTGCCACCCACACCTTTTGGCCTGGCTGGTATTTGGGGGCTGGGACCCGGTGGCGGTCAGCCAGGCGATGGTTGCAGTCAGAGGAGCAGAGTAGGGCGGAGCGGGCTTGTCTCCAAATCCTGTGGCAGTGGCGGAGATGGGCTTGTACGGAGGGGACAGCAATGTCATCCTTCTGGGCCAGAAATAACGGGGGCTGGTAGCCCAGGGAGCATTCGTATGAGACAGGCCGTGGCAGTGCTGGTTAGGGAGTTGTGGGCATATTCCACCCATGGCAGCTGGGAGCTCTAGGTGGTGAGGTTGTTAGCAGTTACACATCACAGGGCAGCTTCCAGTTCCTGGTTAGCCCGCTCAGCCTGGCCATTGGTTTGGGGGTGAAACCCAGAGGATAAGTTGGCCGTGGCTCCCAGGGCCTTACAAAAGGCTCTCCAGACTTGAAAGATGAACTGGGGCCCGCGGTCTGAGACAATGTCCTGAGGAATGCCATGCAGTCGGAACACGTGGTTTATTAGGAGGTCGGCTGTTTCACGGGCCGTATGGAGTTTAGGGAGGGCCACAAAATGGAGAATTGGTCAATGATGGTCAGGATCACAGTGTGGCCTTGAGAGGGGGGTAAACCAGTAACAAAGTCGAGGGCTATATGTGACCAAGGGCGACTGGGAACTGGAAGAGGCTGGAGTAACCCAGCTGGTGGTCGGTGTAGGGGTTTGCTATGGGTACAGGCTGCAACAAAGGCCCAGCTATCAGCATCCATGGTTGGCCACCAGAAGTGTTGTTTTAATAGGCCCAGGATGTGATGGGAACCAGGGTGACAGGCAAATCCGGAACAGTGGACCCACTGGAGGACCTGGGACTTCACAGTATCAGGGACAAACAAGTGACCTGGGGGCCCATTGCCGGGGTCAGGTTGGGTACACTGGGCTCTCCGGATGGTGGACTCGATCTCCCACATAACAGCCCCGACCACACAGGTGGAAGGGAGAATGGTGTCAGGACCCGAAGTATCCTCTTCACTGGAGAATTAGTGGGAGAGGGCATTGGGCTTACCATTCTTCGAGCCTAAACAGCAGGTGATCATGAAATTGAACTGCCCAAAGACTAGGGCCCAGCGAGCTTGGCAGGAGTTAAGGCACTTGGCGGTCTGGATGTATTCCAGGTTTTTATGGTCAGTCCAGACAATGAATGGCAGCTCAGCCCCCTTGAGCCAGTGTCTCTCCACTCCTCCAGGGCCAGTTTAACAGCCAGCAACTCATGATTCCCCACATCATAGTTGCATTCTGCGGGCAAGAGGCGACATGACAAAAAGGTGCAGGGGTGGAGTTTGTGGTCGGGGATGGATCATTGGGAGAGAACTGCACCCACACCTGACTCAGAGGCATCCACCTCCACGATAAATTGCCACGAGTAGTCAGGTTGTACTAGCACGGGGACAGAGGTGAACAGGTCCTTGAGTCTCTTGAAGGTGGCTTCAGCCTCAGGGTTCCACATGAAGGGGGTGGAGGTGGAGGTCAGCCTGGTAAGGGGTTCTGCAACCCGGCTATAGTTCCGGATAGTGCTGGTAAAAATTGGCAAACCCGAGGAACCTCTGGAGCTGTTTAAGGGTGGAAGGCCTGGGCCACTCGACTACAGCTTGGATCTTCTCGGGGTCGGCCTTAACTCGTCCACTTTCAATGATGTACCCCAGGAAGGTGACTGATGGGGCATGGAACTCGCACTTCTCAGCTTTCATGAACATGTAGTTTCCAGAAGTCATTGTAGGACTTGTCAGACTTGGTGGGTGTGCTCGGAGGGGTCATGGGAGAAGATTAGGATATCATCCAAGTACACGAAGACAAAGCAGTTCAAGAAGTCCCAGAGTACATCATTGACTAAGGCCTGGAAGACAGCTGGAGCATTAGTAAGGCCAAATGGCATGACCAAGTATTTGAAGTGGCCCAACGGGGTGTTAAATGCCGTCTTGGAAGACCCATGGAGTGCCTCCTGGTTCCATCCGGACTCAGTGGCTAGGACCCAGAACTCCACCGAGTACTCAGCCTTGGGTCCCTGGCAGAGAGAGCGCAGGTATTTGGTGGCTTCTTTCCCCTGGACGGGGTGGTCAAACACCCTCTGGAGTTCGTCAGTGAAGGCTGCAACGGAGATTCTTAACACCGGTTGCTTGTCCCAGACCACCATGGCCCAGGCTAGGGCATTTCCCCAAAGGAGCCCCACAATGTAAGCCACCTTGGACTCATTGGTGGCATAGGTGAGGGGACGTTGGGCAAACACAAGGGAGCATTGGAGGAGGAAGGATCTGCACCTCCCTGGATTGCCAGCATAGGGTTCAGGGTCAGGGACATGGGCCTCACGCTGTGGGGGATTTGAGGGGGGACAGGAAGGGGTGCTGGGGTGGCCTGACTCGAGGGAGGAACGGATGACCCCTGGGCCAATTGGTTGAGCTGCTCTGTGAGAGCACTAATCTTCTGGGACATGGTGTGGAGCTTTTGGTCATGTTGGCCCAGGAGTGTTCTTTGCCAGGACAGGGTGGTCTGTGAGGGAGCTGGTTCTGCTGGGTCCATGGTGGCCAGATTGTTATGTTATGCCACTGAGATGAAGAGGACCCAGATGCAGAACACAGACTTGAGGGGGAAGGCGAGGTGGGACTAGGCGTAGCAAGAAGTGAGCCAGGAGCGGACAGCAGGAAACTCAGGAAGTGAACCTGGGAGCACAAAGAGACAAAGAAAATGAACACAGGATAACGCAACACAGGAGAACAACATAGAGGACTGGTGAAAAAACAAAACGCGTGTAAGGATGGAAGTTACCGCACTGGAAGCTGGAACAAGCTGGCGAAGAGTGACTGAGGAACCAGGGTATTTATGCACTGCTGATGAGGTGAGTTGATGAGGAGCAGGTGAGACCGCTGATTCAGCCATGGAGTGCCAGGAACACATACACACACACAAACAGAGAGAGAGAGAAAGCACTGGAAACAGGGAAGATACACGGAGCTTGACCCGGACCATGACATGTACTTTCTGTGCAAGCATAATTGCTCTCAAAATCTTGAAATCAGTAGGGAATCAGAGGGAAAACATCAGAGTTTCTGTAATGTAAAACAAACAAACAAAAAAAAATCCATCCAAAAAAATTTTTTATTGCACTTATAAATGAGAACTCCCAACTGAGTATAATGATTACAGATTCATTTTAATCTAAAGAATCTAATATTACTGTGCTTAGACAGAAAAATAGCCTGGCTTCTCTCATATTAATGCTTATATCAGTCTGGGTTAAACTAACTTTTGTCATGAAAAAGGATCAATGGGACTTTATTAATAAGCACTGTTTCAAAGATGATCAAATGTTTGCTTGTCGAAATATGTCAAAAAAGCCAACTGTATATAATTGCTCTTTCTCTATCTCTCTCTATCTAAGGTAAATGTACAGTATATGTTTTTATAGCTTCTCTGTCTTTCTCCAGAGAGATAGTATTCTGCTAAATAAAGTTGATATACTTGAACAAAACCCCAAGGAAAATGAGCTTTTTCAATCATTTATTCAACAGAAATATCAATAGATGTGATATTCTTCTGTGGAAAAAGTAAGCACACCCTTGGCCTCAGAAGCTAGTATTGCCCCCTTTAGCAGAAATGACTTCTTGTTGGCGTTTTGCGTAATTGCCCACCACGCTTGCTGGAAGTTTTGACCCCACTTCCATGCAATTTTATTTCAGTTGCAAGAAGTTTGAGGGTTTTCTTGCATGTACTAACCGTTTCACATCACCCCACAACATTTCAATGGGATTCAATCCGAGCTTTGACTAGGCCTCCATTTCCTCTTTTTGAGCCATTCCTTGGTGGATTTGCTAGTGTGCTTAGGGTCATTATCATTAATCTTTAAAGATTTCCTGTTTGTAGAATACTGTAGATCAGTGGTAAATACTGGTAATGTTTGCTAGTAAGAGAGCTAACATTATTCTAACCGCCGTGTGTAAATAATAAAATTAGCCGTGTTTGCTAATAAGCGAGCTAACATTATGCTAACCGCTGTGTCTAAATACTAAAATCAGGATTCGTACAAGGTGCTTGAAGTACTTGAATTTGGCTTTTTGAAATTTAAGTACTGGAAAACCTTGAAAATAGCCATTTTCTATCTAGTGGTGCTTAAAAGTGCTAGAATTATAAACAGTCAATAAATATGAAATCGCTAAATAACTTTAAAGTGTTTATTTTCGACAGAACACGAATACAATAATTTCACTCAAAATATGACTCCCCCCTTATATATATATATATATATATATATATATATATATATATATATATATATATATATATATATATATATATATATATATATATTTTTTTTTTTAAATAAGAAATAAAGAATATGTTTGAATGGCATCTCTTGTATAGTCTTTGGGGAAAAAAGTGCTTGAAAAGTCCGTGAAAGTCCAGGAATTTCATATGAAGTATCTGTACGAACCCTGTAAAATTAGCCGTGTTTGATCATAAGGGAGCTAACTTTATGATTTTTTTTTTAAAGTTCATTTCCAAATTCAGTTATTTATTCCTAATGTTGTGTTCATTCTTTAGGGACCTATAAATGAAATATGTGGCACACTGAATTAGTTGCATGCCAACTGTATGATTGTTCTTGACTTTTTCCAATAGTCAGTTATTCATTCTCATTAATAAAGTATTGAGAGGAAAATATGGTTTGTCTGTTTTCATTTATGTCTATGTATTTCTGTAAATTTGGTTCATTCTGTGGATTTGAATTATGAATTAACACAATACTGTGAGGTATCGTGAAACTACTTGGAATCATGATACTTCAGCTGGTATAATATGGTAAGATATGTTTATGGTATCGTGACAACCCTAAAATCAATGAATGCAAGCTGTCCAGTCCCTGAGGCAGCGAAGCAACCCCAAACCATAAAATTTCCACCACTATGCTTCACAGTTGGTATTCATGGTATTCTCACAGTTGGTTCTTCTTCTGAAAAGCTGTCTTTGGTCAGCGCCAAACATGTCTGCTGTTACTGTGGCCAAACAACTCTGTCTTTGATTTGTTTGTCCAGAGCACATTATTCCAAAAGGCCTGGTATTTGCCTATATGCTCATTGGCAAACTGTAGTCTTGCTCTAATGTTCCTTTCAGATTGCAAAGGCTTTTTCCTGGAACGCGTCCCATGTAGGTCAAATTTGTGCAATCTCTTTCTGATTGTAGAAGCATGCACTTTGACACCAACAGTTGCAAGACTTACTAGCAGATGCTGTGATGAAATTTTGGGGTTCTTGGAGACTTCTTTTTGCATCAGTTGATCACTGCGAGTACATACACTCACCAGCAATTCATGCAATTATCCAGTCAGCCAGTCGTGTGGGAGAAGTGCACTGCATAAAATCATGCAGATGCAGGTTAAGAGCTTCAGTTAATGTTTACATCAAACCTCAGAATGGGGGAAAAGTGTGATCTCTGTAACTTTGATTGTGACATAGTTGTTGGTTACAGATGGGCTGGTTTGAGTATTTATGAAACTCCTGCATTTTTTGTTGTTGTTTTGTTTTTTTCTGTTGTTTTTCCCCCAAAAACAAACAAACAAAAAAACATCTATTCAGTGCCAGTTCTGAGTACAACTGTGGTGAGCTGAAAAGCATCTCAGCACACACAAAACATTGAACCTTGTTCGATTTGATGTGAACATTAACTGAAGCTCTTAACCTGTAGCTGCACAATTTTATGCATTGCACTGCTGCCATATGATTGGGTGATTTGATAATTGCATGAATGAGCAGGTGTAAAGGTGTTTCTATTAAAGTTGCTGGTGAGTATATAGAATACATATTAAAATGAGCATATGAAGAAATGCAGATTACTCCTTCCCAGCAGAGGGCAGCATTTGTCAAGGGATTCTTATAATACACAGTTTAAAAAAAAAAAAAAAAAAAAAAAAAAAAAAAAAAAAAAAACAGTAAAAATGAGCTTGTGATGAAACAAAACAAAACAGAACACAGTGATTAAAGTAATAAGATGTCAATGAACTCTTTATTAGGTGAAATTATCACAAAGATATAATATAAATAATAATATCTTTCAGACAAAGGTTTAGTGCTCATGTTATTAAAGCTGTTTCAATGACAACAGCCTCAGATTCCAGCAGGTATGGTTTAAGAAGACAAAAATGTTTTTTATTTTATTTTTATGATTGACAAGATGTGATGTCTATGAATGGGCCTTTGCAATGAATTAAAATAATAATAATAATAATAATAATAATAATAATAATAATAATAAATAAATAAATAAATAAAAATAAATATTTTATTTAATTCAGATTTAGTTTTCAACATGAATGTAAGAAACACTAAAACCTGGCCATTACACCTGCAATAATTCAAGTTCGCTACGTAACATGTAATAGGAAGAAGGTGAATGAAGAAGATGGCACACACATTTGTTTACATATTTTTAATTCTATAGAAACCGCAGCATCAGATGAGACACGGTAAACCACGTCAGAGACATGGATGGTCAGGTCTGGACAAGTAACATTCCCTAAACAATGATCTGATACATAGAAACTCAACGCTCTTGAAAGCATAAACTTTTGCTCACTTTTACATGAGTATACACACACACACACACACACACACACACACACACACACACACACACACACACACACACACACACACACACACACACACACACACACACACACAGGGTGGCAGTGTAGGGACATTGGAACTCAGGATGTTAAGAGTTTGCAACAGCCACACATAGTCACTATGACAGATGGACTTCTTTCTTGTCCCACCAGCCCTCCATACAGCAGATGTATAAAATATAGTCTTTAATGCTACTGAATCATTTAAATTCTCTAGTTGAAGACTGATAAATATGCGTCTGCCACTCCAAAATATATACAAGTATCCATGCATCCATGATATACATATAGCACAATAAATAGATGAATGAAGCATCAAAAAACTTTTCTGACATTGACAATGCAATAGGCAGCATTTCTGATGCGGGGGCCACAGAGGCATCAACTACAACATTAATGCTTTCCCAAAAGCACTGGACTCATGTACTGTAGCCACCTGTGGTGACCAGGAAATGTGCGTGAGATGCACATGATACCAGAGCAGAGTTGCGTCACACATTTGAGTAGTCAAATAAGTGTTAGCCAGGTGTACTTTCCACGAATGGAAATGGCAAGTTGGAGCTTTTACTGTCTACATCTGGGGTTATTTATGAGCATAATCCAACTATACAACTATTAAGCTCATTATTTAAATTTGTACAATAATATTTGCACTATTTTTTATAGAGCATTTTATTCCTGGGCTTTTCACCGACAGAACACATTAAGTCAAAAGTTACAGCACATTATTTATTTTTGAGTTACTGATGTTTGTGTTAAACCAATTCAATTAAATTCAAGTCAATTAGGCTGATAACTTTAAGAACCCAATCATGAATATAGTGATGGGTTGTGTTGATAATGGTAGGTTGTGAGGTCCACCACTGAAACAAATTTTTATAAAATTGCAGACCTCACTTTGAGAAACAGTGGTCTACACATGTCCTACAGGCTTCTAGCATTATGTGGAATTTACATTTTGCATTTCAATGCAAGTGTAGTTTACTAATATTCAATTTAGTCCTTTCATTGTGTTATTTGACAAAAGAAAAACAAAAACCACAATGTGCCACAGATTATTCTATGTCAGTTGAGAATTACAAAAAAAAAAATAATAATAAAAAAAAGACCTGCAAATTAAATATACAATAGCAGCTCAATTGCTTGAAGGAAACAGAAAGCACAAGCACCATTCACTTCTCAAACTTCTCTTGTGTGTGAAAGATGTGATAAGAATGATTGGATTCCACCAATGACAAATAATATTCACCATGATTATACTCACTGACCCCATGTGGTAAGGAGAATTGTGGGCTCAGGTAGAATGATGGGTCAAACCAAAGCTCTGTGTTCTTTCTGATTATAAACATCCTGTACTATGTTTCATCCCAAAGCTCCGTATCTTCAACACTCATCACAGTGAGTCGATTAATGAAACTGGTAGATTCATTAACTACCATTAACTTCATGTGGCTTGGGTTTGACTAAATAGATTGCATTTTCAAGAAGTAGGAATAAGCGGAAACACTGCTGCTTCACAATGAAGACTTCCTGATAAGCAGTGTCTCTGTGGATCTAGAAATCGATCCTTTTTTTGTACTTTATCAGCGTATATGGTGAAGTTCAAAGCGCTAAAATGATTGTCAGAATTTCTGGTTTATGGAGGTTTCAATTATATTTAACCAGGGAGTTTACTTGAGCGTGATAATAATAAAATACTGTGGCAACAAGTTCTCAAGGTTCTCAAACGTTTTGCTGCCAACCCTTTTGGATGTAAAAATAAATAAATAAATAAAAATAAATAAATTAATAAATAAAAAATACATAAATACAATCCACAGACCCCCTTAGTCAAGATTTATTTTAAGACATATTCAAATATTGTTCTCATTATTCAAACATGTACAGTAATATACTGGCTGGTTATTGGAGGTTTTTATTCCTGAACTTTCTATCAGCAAAACAGATCCAAGTTGACATTGCTTATAGGCCTACTTGTTTTTCAGTTATTAAGGGTTTGTATTGAACCCACTTCATTCAAAATATGTCAAACAGGTGAATAACTATAAGAACTCAACTATAAATACAGCTTTGATCATGGTGCGTTGTTTTCCGCAGGGACCCCATGGTCCCCGGACCTCACTTAGACAGTCAAAAACCACCGCATTAGACAGTCAAGGGTTCTTAGTTTCCCATCTCTAAAAAGAAAGTACTGTGCTGTGTGGGCTCTGCAAAACACAGTCCGTACAGGATTTCACAGTTTTTTTGTGATTGTTGTGGCCAAAAATGCTCGATTTTGCTGCGACTTTTTTCAAAATTTGTGATGCAATTTACAGAGTTTTTTGTGCTTTTTTTGCGGAAAACTACTTGAATTGGTGAAATTGCAATTCCATGAAACTGTTTTGCACGGTCTTTCACAGTGATGTTTGTTGGTAAATGAGAACTTTTAGCTGTACTCACGTTTGATGCACGTGAATCAAAGAGGGCTTTGGCTGAATGCGTGTTGTGATGACGCCACATGGCGCGTTGTGATGATATCGCATGATGCGTCTTGGCCCAAATCTGCAGAAAATCTGCAGTAATTTTGAAAATTTGTAAGCTCCTCTGAATATTGTGGAGTTTCCTTGATTTTGCATTCATTTCTGTGATCGCGAAATCGCAAAATCCTGGAGGGACTGATAAAAACTTTAAGGGATCCCCAAAGGGACAAACCAAATAAACCCTTAATGTTCCAGATTTAAACCTTTTGTTTTAAGTGTGTAAAAATGTATTTCTGTATCACTGTTTTTCCATCTTACAAATTTGTAGTCTACCAGAAGTGTTATAATGACTTCCAATCCAGTGATTAAAAAATCTTAAATATAATTGGATGTCTACACTTCAAATCAGTGCCTTTATAACCATCTTTCACAGAGAAAAAGAGAGCAGAAAACCTTTAAGATAAGGCTGGTTTCGCCCAGCGGTATTCGGTTGCTAGGCTACTGTCTGAGGCAGCAGAAGAAGCTCTTCTTTGAGCTCGGAGTCTTTTCATACTGAAGCAGGCCACTCTCAGTGGGAGCAGACCATCACCCTCTCCATCCCAACACCAATTAAAGGTGTGTAGATGTCCACCTCTGTATCATCTCTACTCTCTAAATACAGCTCTAAACACAGTAATCTAAAGCAAAACAGAGCAAAAGTCACCCACAGCAATAGCACTAACTCATCCTACATAGGATCATGTGATCGTTTATCATTCAGACTGGGAAGAGTTGAGTCGGCTACGCATTAATCGCTTCCCAAGGACGGGGTCAAAGGATTCACTTTTTCTCTCCGACTCACCCTTCCATCAAAGCTTTGTTTCACTGGAATCAATTTTGAAAGCCGAGTGTGTCCTGTTGAAGTGTGGCCAAAGCCGGACCGTTGAGTCTCTGCCTTTTCAGCACGCCCCAACCCCCACCTTCTTACTCAACGTGTTTGCTAATGCTACATAAAGAGAAGGAAAGAGACTCTTACACAACAGCAGTGCTAGCAGACATATACACACTTCAAACATATACAGATGTTATAATGTCCAACAACTTCAAGTTTTTTTGAATTCTTTTGTACAGTTGAAAAACAACAGAGTTCAGAAAGAGCATAGCAATAACTGCAACGTAATAGATTTGTAATCACAGGTATGGTATTTCCGGGTTGAAACCTCATCGTGTCACAATAACAACACACTTATTCCAGTTATATCTGCAATCTGTAATATTATGCTGTTTGCATAACTGCATTACTACAGGAGCTGTATGAGGACAGAGATTTAAGGTGAAGACACTAATACATTTTTTTCCCGCAAATGTAAACCATATTCAAATTAGAGACCAACACAATCTTTTAATTTACCTCATTTCCAAAGACATCATTTAAAAAAAAAAAAAAGATTTTTTTTTATTTATTTTTTTTTACATTTCACAGCAGGAATCATCTCTGGATATCTGAGGAATAAAATCTGAAAGGATGCCTTAGGTGAATTCAGATAAGATCAAGATTTTTGATATCAGTCTATTCTGATATCAAATTAATTCAGATATCAATATGTAATCCTCAATGTCGATTCTGCCTGTAATCAGGTTCATATTGTATCTTTTAATGAATGATCCTACTTCATGAACACCACCCACAAATCGCTGTTTTGATGATAGTTACTCATATTTGCACGGTGCTGATAACTGGATTAGCTCTCAATGTCTTTACCCTAATCTTTATCCTAGCAAACAGGCTTCAGCCCATTTCTGCACCGAGAAAACATGATTTGTTGTCATCTGATCAATTAGAGAAGTGAACATGAGCTATGACCTGTTGGGATGTTTAATTAAATGGAAAGCTGTGTTAATGGAGGCTGCAGGACGTTAAATTTACATCTGTCCTTCTTTTCATTTGGCCATAATGAGATCCCAGAAACGAATAACATCAAAACATTTTCCAGTTTAAGAGCATTCTAAAAACATTTATAGAAGATGAACGATGTTAAACGTGTCATGATTCACATTCTGATGTGAATGGTTGTTATATTTGTGCATTTTGTACACAAAGTGGAGCAAGTGTAAAGGATTTAGAGAAGAAGGTGAAAGGTCACTGAAAATGGATGAAGGAAAACAGTATCCGTTTGTTTAGGATTATAAGAAGAGCATGCACGCAAGCACAAATAGCAGGTAGCCGGAACCAAGAGCACAAAAAGGAGGCATTTTAAGAAGCGAGTGTTATATGCACATCCAGAGATGATTTTCATGGCAATTTTCCTGTGTAGTCTCATATAACAATTATATACTGTATTATACTGTGTGAATTACCAGCCATGAAACTGGAGGGAAAAAAAAAAAAAACAGAGTCAGGTTTTGGTCACATACTGACAGTAACAAGTAGCATCACAGTGGAAGCTGCACCTCTCTTGGAGAAGTGTATAAATCAAAGGCATCAATGCACCTCTCAAACAAGACACACAATACCTACTTCAATGTGAAACATCCAAAAGACAAAAATAAATACGTCTATATTACGCATAGCATGTATAAAAATGTATGTAGTTATGTACAGCAGATGTTTTTCACAGGCAGCTTAAAAAGGAAAAAAAAAATTCCCACACTTGACAAAATGTCAAAATAACTTTCAAGATAAATTTCTTCGACAAGTCATTTGCCATGACACTTTTATAACAGTTGAATAAGCGGTCATAATATTTATTACAGTAGTTCTATGGATGCTTCGAAATTTCACCCACTGAAAATTTTTGGCCGAAAATGTTCGAGCACAACACCACAACATCCAGTTCTCAGACAAAAGAGTACAAATGCTGCAAAAAGTTAACAGAAAAGTTATGTTGGTTTTATTTTTAAGATTAAATACAGCATATTAAAACACAACACTACATATTAGTTTATTCATTAAAAACACAGCACCAGAAACTTGTACAGTGTTGCCAGATTAGGAAGGATCCCCAATCCTACCAAATATAACCCCCTTAACTTACAATAAATACAAATGACAATTTATAATCACTTTAGAGAAAAGAGAAAAGAGAGAGCCTAAAGACAATGTCTGTGGGTCTGTAGTCGTGATTTTCCATCATTACATTTCGAGGCTGATTTATAGTGAACTGGAAACTGCATCCAATCTGGCAACCCTGAACTGAGCTGATTCATAACCTGCTCGATTTGCACTGCGTGTGTGCATCACAGTTTCAAGCACTACCTGCATGCATAACAATTTCTATGCTAGTTGCTATGGCTTTTTAAGTATAAATAAGAAGAAAAATAAATTAATATAATTTACGTTACAGTGTGAAAAGCCAATTTTTAAAAAATCTAACAATTTAGCAATTTTCGGCCAAGAACTTTCATTTCGATGCATCACGAGTAGAGTGACGTTACACTGTACAAACAAATGACACAGTGATTTAATTAAGAATAAGTTCTTGCTACGAATCCTGTGGAGAGTCTTTGCATTATGTTAGCCTTTGTGATTTTTACCACCAGTTACAGGCATCATTTTCCCCTTTTATACAACCCATGTGATGCCTGAAGTGGTACATTACTAACTTGGAACAGAAACAGGAAAAGGAAACAGCAGGCAATGGTAGATATTAGAGCTTTGTTATACATTAACAATGCCTAAATAAACCAAACCAAATAAAAAGAGTTCAAAATAAAAATCAATCTTTTGGCTTGTAGGTCAATGTTAGAAATAAGATGTAATAATTTTATTTTAACTAATACAGTAGATTTGTCAACTTCTATTAAAATTATGCACTAAAAACCTAACTAATTTTGGGATCATGTCCCGTTCAAGAAAGCACTAAGCACTGCGTAGGAATTTTTGCATTGTTTGGAATATAATTTGGTATACCTATTTTTATGCTTATAATTGACTCAGCTCTGTCTAGCCCTCAAGAAAGTGCAAGAATGTGCTAGACATCAAATCTAATTATGACACATGATCAGAACTCCTAAATCTACATCAGAGCATACAGATGAAGTGTAAAATTGGCATTAAACCATGTCAGATTATTAATCTGACTCTGTAAACAGAATTATAATAAATAAACTGTATTATAATATGTCTTGTTCATGTAACTGTTTCTGAGTAACTGAGCCACGTAACAGCTAAATGACACTTAGTGTAAGCTAACTGTGAATTTGTAAAACAATAGGGGTGTTTACTATTCTGCTATATGTTGTTTGTCTGCCACATTTACCACTTGTTTGCTTAAAGCTTAATTATAGTAATTATTTCCAACTGCAACTCTAACAGTGCAGGCGGCTGCATGCTGGAACACCTACCCACGCTGTACTAACCAGAGGCCACCACTGATTGTTTGAGATGTAATTTACAGCCCTACAGCATCTACGGTATGCATGCAAGAGTGGTTCACATGCTGAGTACATCAAGCTCAGAAACAAGCTGGCCAGCTTCATGTTAGAGCTGAAGAAAAGAATTAGTGCCTAAAACCTAAAGGAACAGTAGACTTGTGCTAGCATGCTAGGATTGCACTGTCCTCTGCAAACACAGCTAAAAACAAACAAACAAAAAAAAAAAACAAGCCATTCCTTTGTATTTCAGACACACAAGAATATCTAGGCAGATTTATTGTGTAATTGACCAGAGGTGAGTTCCTCTCTAAAAGGCCTACCAGCCAAACTATTGATTTTTGTAATGTTCTACACACACACACACACACACACACACACACAGAACACATACACGGGACAGCCCATTGGGTTTGCACATTCATCACCATGCAAGAAGGACAGAACCATGTTTGCCACTGCTAAATGTTTTTTTAGTGGTATTCTCCAGTGTTGAAAATATCTTCTGTACAATTTCCACTCATCCACTCATGAATCCAGTGTGATTTAATCCAGAAGCAGTGTCGTTCAGAGAAAGCAGAAAGAGTATATTGCTGTTTGCATTTCTGATCATTCCTTCAATTTATACCCATAAAATTCAGTTTGTTTTGTTTTTAATTCCAGGTTAAATTAATTCAGTCATTCATTTCCTAACTCCAATCACACTTATTCAGTCATCAGTCAAGCAGCTCTAGCAGTACAGTGACATCCTGCTGCGTCGCATGGCCTCACTGATCAGATAGGCTGGATTGACCTCAGGTTCCTCTGTCATCACTACGATGTTCTGCCATTCGCCGCACTGGTTGGATTTCTTAATTGTGTCCACCACACACAAAGCATACAAACAGTCCTCAAAAGTGGCGGCCATGGTGAGCGGCCGGCCGTCCCAAGTCCGCCGATCCTCCTGGCCCTGGAAGGCCTGTCGTATAGCCTGGACCATGCAGATGGTGCCAGTGAGGTAGGGCGCAGGGATGTCACTGAAGGCCTTGTCAGGCAGCGAGGCATTGCCTAAAGGTGTGTTGTCCTTGAGCAGTAGCTCACGACCTTCCATGCCACTGTTCTTTTGTCCATACAAGTCAGTGCCACTGACTGTGAGTCGTCCAGCCGTTCCAACCACAACCACCTCCTGCCGGAACTCACCCGGCACGTTGAAGTTGAGCGTCACGGTGCAGCAGGCTCCACCCTCCAGCACCATCTGGAAAGTGCAAAAGTCGTCACTGGTGATCTGTCTGATGCCCTTGATGTGGTCTGTCTGTTTAATGAAAGTCTTGAGGAAGCCGTGCACCTTGATGGCGTGCCGGCTGGTCAGGAACGTGAGCAGGTCGATGATGTAGGTGCCCACAGAGTGAAGTCCTCCACCACCCATCAAGTCGTCACAGCTCCAGTTGTACTTCTTGCCCAAGAGGCTGCCGCTGTGGACCTGTGCCTCGCAGACAAGCAGCTCTCCCACATAGCCCTCCTCTAGCAGCTCCTTCATGCGCACGAAGGCAGGAAGAAAGCGCAATACGTTACCCATAATGCTCAGCAGCTTGGGGTAGTACTGCGCTGCTGACATCATGCGGAATGCATCCAGCGGTGTGGCTGTGCGGTCACAGATGACATTCTTGCCAATACCTTAGAGATAAGAGAGAATAGAACAGAGAATTAGTCAATGGTTGAGTCATCAGGTTACATGCCAAAGCCAAACAATGACCAAGACCAGGAAGCATGCTACCAGCATTACTCAAACATCCAAACTGGCATTAACTGGGAAAAAAGGAAGTGATAAAAGAAACAGCAGTCTGATTCATTTTTTGCTATTGTTCAGGTTTGTAGCTACTGACCTCTTACATTTCAGAAAAAAAGAGACCAAGTGCTTGTTCAGTGGCACAAGGCAGATCTCAAGTAACTGTACTTCAAAAGCCCTCTATTTAATCTTTCATTTCATCACATAGCAATCCCCAAAGATAGCATGCCCTGCCAAAAATGAATATGGACGCAAGATGTGCTATCGGAAAAGCACACAGCTCAGTTTCAAAACAGAAACATGGCACTCGTATTCATTTAAATGTGTGTGCATTTAAATAACTTGGACATCTATGTGCGAGAGACCGAAACGATTAACAGGCCATTACATCCTTTAAACTCAAGGGCACTTTGCCCATAGCAATAATCACATTTATAATCCTCCCCCACTGTGATTTTTTTTAAAGAACGATAAATGGCAGAGTGACCATGACAGCAGTTAAATCGGCTTTCTATGAACTTGCCAGTGAGATATACAGTACAGTAAATCCTCAGTTAGCGAGTGTGGTTATACTGTAGGGTTCTTTTGTACACTAGTGAGTTCTTTCTAATAAGACATGTGGTTTTCAAAGCTGAGAAGACCTAGGCCAAAACCTCACAGCAGAAGAGCTGCACTTGCATCAAAGGACGATTTTTGCAATCAGATGCATTATGAATAAAGCTGCTGATTAAACTGAATCATTAATGTGTTAAGGGCCTGGCATTCTGCATTCTAAGGAAAAATGTTGCAGTAGGATAAAACTACTCATCAGTGGGAAAGTGGGCCGCCAGACCTGCCATTGTATGGGCTGTAAAAGGCCAGACTGATTGGCCCGGTCAGCTAGATAAACAGCAGGGGAGCTGGAGTGGTGCCGCTCTCACAGCTCTCCACCACTTCATGTGACCTTTTCTTAAAGGGGCCTGGTCGAGGAACAGCCATTGTGCTTTCTGAAACCCACAGAACAAAAAATTCCCAGCTAATCTCCCATTAGCTCCCAACAGCGGAACACAGGCTACAAAATTAAACCTCCTGACCCACTTTTACACTCTCAGAGTATATGATGGAATACAGTTTCAGATAATGTAACAGCAGAGAAGCCAGGCTGTGATCTCTATGTGTTGTGTGAAGATAAGCTTCCTGACTTCAAGCACAGTCAGAGTGAATATATTTATAGATGGCCATGTGCTTTTCTGCCTCTTTTGAGATGTATTTCTCAAGATTATTGTTAGAATTCATCTTAACTATGCAATAAATCCAGTTTTTACACTGCAGTCATTGTTATTACAACCTTAATCATAAGACTCCAGAAATATACCATCATGATGCTCTACTTCTGCTAGCAGATTTCTGTGACTGACTTTCTGCTGCTGTGGATGGTCCCACATGGATACCCTAAAAAACTGCCCTTTCCAAAAACAGTTTATGCCCATACTTTCCTCAGTAGATACTGTAGATTTGTACTTAAGAACTGCTGCTGTAATCATAAAGACTGTCCTTTATTTCAGGACAATATTCTCATACTAAACATCCTTTCAAAACATGTGATACTGTTTGACTTTATAGTATAGTTTGACTTTATAATATACATTTGTAGAAGAGTAATGATTTATAATCTCACAATCCATTGTCACATAGAAGAGGATGTGTTGCCTTTTGGGTCTGGTTCCTTTCAAGGTTTCTTACTTCCTTTTTTATCATCTTTTACCTTGCCACTGTCGCCTCTGGTTTGTTCATTAGGGATCTAAATCTACATCCAAATTTCTGTAAAGCTGCTTTGTGACAATGTCTATTGTTACGTGCACTATACAAATAAAATTCAGTTGAACTGAAAATGTACTTGCTTTTAATAGACAGTGATATTTTGTTCCTATTCTCCCTGTGGCAGACCAAATCGTCATGACCACTTCTACAGGCCAATTCCCAGAGACAGAGAAAGACAGAGGCTTATAGTTGATAAAGAGATAACAAGACAGGATAATAAATGAAGTGTACAGTATGTTTGATGAGAAAACAGGAAGTGAGGTAAAGCAATGTGAACACTATACTACGGAGCCCCTGAAGTGACCTGTGCAAAAAAAAAAAATACAATTTTGCGTGCACACGAGAAACTTTCGCGTTACAGTTTCCGGTGTGTGTGTAGCTGTATTCCGTTTGCGTCATGTCACTCTATGATTACATGCCTATGTCGGGAAGCAAGAACAGAAGTAATGTCTTTGTATTGAAGGCCAACTTTAAAATATATGTCTATAAATTCATGCGTATCCATGCTCTCGGTTTGTTTACGTGTAAGTGAACAATGGCAGTGACGCAAACAGAAGTGAGCTATACACACACCGGAAACTGTAACACGTACACATGAGAAACTTTTCTTGTGCTCACACAAAGTTTCTCGTGCGCACGCAAAAGTCTCTGTGAATTTTTTTTTTTTTTGCACAGGTCACTTCAGGGGCTCCATACTATGATCTGAGAGTAGGAAATAAAATGGGGCACTATTTAAAATTGCATTTGGATTTCAATTTATTTTATAGATTCTATATTATTAATAATATATATATATATATTAGTATACTAATGCATTCAGAAATCAGTGAGGCTTTAATTTATAATGCTACAGACACAACGAACATTGGTGGTGCATTTGTATTGCATAAATCACAAAGGGTGAAAATTATTTCACTAGTGATATTTTTTTATACCAGGGTTTGTCTGAATACTCGATTCTGATTGGCTGGAAGGTGTGCGTTCAAATCGTATAATGCACAGGTAGTTCCAATCAGTTTAATCACCTTTCTAAAATAATGTGCTACCTATACACAATTGTAACCATAGTAACATACAGTTACAGTTGCATACAGCAGTTAAACTCAGCTTCATTTTAGTAGAGACACTGCACAGAAACAGGTCATTCACACACTCACAATCTCTCTCTCTCTCTCTCTCTCTCTCTCTAATAACTATTTATTATAATTCATTAAAATAAATGCAATTTTATCACACTACTCTATCTCTGTGTATGATTTAGAGCAGGCAGAATTCTAGCTCTAAGGACCAGTATATAAAATAACTAACGAAAATTAACCGTTATTTTTATCCTTTCAGTTAGGGCTGGGCGGTATGACGGTATATACCGTTACCGCGGAATAAAATGTCTACCGTTACAGATTTTGCGCTACGCACAAAGCGCTCACATGCAGGAGCGCTTTGTGCGTAGCGCTCCTGCATGTGAGAACGATCGATAAGCTGTACATAAGAGTAGTTGTGAGAGGAAAAACATGGAGAAAGATAAGCACGCTGGTGAAGAAGTCCCACAAACCAATCTTGAGCAGGAGGAGGAACTTGTTATGAAAAGAGCCGCGACATCGGTGGTATGGACGTGGTTCGGGTTTACAAAATCTGACAAAGAGCAGAAAAATGTTACTTGCAAACTGTGTCGTGCGAATGTTCCCACTAGCAGCGGTAGCACAAGTAACCTATTTTATCATCTTAAAATGAAGCATGTCAAAGCATATAATTGATTTACAGTTGATTTACCGGAATGACTATTTTTTTTACGTGATATATATCGTTACCATGAAATAAAATTACTCATTCCGTGAAATAGACTTTTGGTCATACCGCCCACTGCTACTTTCAGTCAAATTTTACACTGCAAACATCAATGACAGCTTTAATTTGTAAGTGCTGGCAAGTGACCATGGTATAAGAGGGATAATCCATGGCTAGGTATGGCCTTGTAGAACCTATACAGTGAACTATACAGTGCTGTGAAAAAGTATTTCCCTGATTTCTTCAGTTTTTTGTATATCTCATACTAAATAGTTTTAGATCTTCAAACAAAATACAACATAATCCAACACCTATCACCCATGTGAAAAACTAATTGCCCCCTTAAACATCTTGTGCCACCTTTAGCAGCAATAACTACAATCAAACACTTCCAATAACTGGAGATCAGTCTTTCACTTACTTCAAGGACTAGAATTTACTCCTATACTTTGGATCATTGTCTTGCTGCATAATCCAGTTGCGCTTGACTTTCAATTTATGGACTGAAGACTGGACATTCTCTTTTAGGATTTTCTGGTAGAGAGCAGAAATCATGTTTCCCTCAATTATTGCAAGTTGCCCAGGCGCTGAAGCAGCAAAGCATCCCCACACCATCACACTTCCACCACCATGCGTCACTGCAGGTATGATGTTCTTTTTATGGAATTCTGTGTTTGGTTTATGCCAGATGTAACAGGACCCCTGTCTTCTAAACAGTTCCACTTTCGAATCATCAGTCCATAGAACATTCTCCCAAAAGGTTTGAGGATCATCAAGGAGTGTTTTGGAAATATTCAGACGAGCCTCAATGTTCTTCTGGGTTAGCAGTGGTTTTCGCCTCGCCACTCTTCCATGGATGCAATTTTCGCCCAGTGCCTTTCTGATAGTGGAGTCATGAACAGTGACCTTTACTGATGCAAGAGATCAAAGGCCTGTAGTTCCTTTGATGTTGTCCTTGGCTCTTTTTTGACTTGCTGGATGAGTCGTTCCTGTGCTCTGGGAGGAATTTTGGAAGGTCAGCCACTTCTGGGAAAGTTCACTACTGTGCCAAGTTTTTCCATTTGGAGATAATGGTTCTCACTGTGGTCCTTTGGAGTCTCAGAGGCTTTGAAATAGCTTTGTAACCCTTCCCAGACTGATATCACCTTCTTCCTCATCATTTATGGTATTTCTTTAAATTTTGGCATAGTGTGTTACAGTGTAAGACCATTTAACCAACTTCATGCTGTTGAAAAAGTTCTATTTCAGTGTTGATTTGATTGAACAGGGTTTGCAGTAATCAGGCCTGGTTGTGTCTAGTCCAGCTGAACCCCATTGTGAATGCAGTTTCATAGATTTGGGGAAACTATGGGGGCAAATACATTTTCACCCAGGCCCAGTTGGTATTGGATAATTTTTATTGCTTCTGTAAATAACATTATCATTTAAAAACTGTATTTTGTGTTTACTCAGGTTGCTTTTGTTTTATCTTAGATTTTGTTTTAATTTCTGAAACAATTTAGTATGAGATATACACAAAAACAGAAGAAATCAAATACTTTTTCACAACACTGTATGTCCAATAAAATGCCAAAATATGTGAAAGTATGCCATAAATATATTCAGACAAATGTCATATATTTATTTAGACCATAAAATATTCTCTACATCAAGTGACACACAGGTTTTATTTCATCAAAAAGTTTAAGAAATTAGTTTCAGTTGACTTGACCTGTGATGCAAAGTAGGATATGGGGTCTTAAACATTTGCATATTGCTTATAAATTTTGAATGTGTCAAATATTATTAAAATTTCAATAGAAATTAAAGTGTTAAATTCATTCTCACAGCCCTTCTACAATTTGTGGCTGATGTTCAATGAGACTGCACCACTGACTTCATATTCATGAACAGACAGGAATCTCATATTACATTTACTAGTATGTCTGATCTGAATGAAGCTCTCCAGTGCTATGGATAAAGAATAAATCGAATTTGCTCTGAGTGTGCTGGGAGTGTGCCGGTCCAGCTTAGATGTTTATGCAAGTCCTGTGAGTCTAATGTGTCAGAGGCATTCACACACATTCAGAAAAGGCATTTTTGCATTAGGAAAGACAAAGCACAAGGAAACCGCATCGAGAACAAGGACAAGGTCTTTATTATTCATGGAAACAAGATCTGGTAATGTGGATACTAAAATGCAAATCTGCCAGGAAAAAATATGAAAGATGATACACACACAGAGAGAGAGAGAGAGAGAGAGAGAGAGAGAGAGAGAGAGAGAGAGAGAGAGAGAGACGAGAGAGAGAGAGAGAGAGAGAGAGAGAGAGAGAGAGAGAGAGAGAGAGAGAGAGAGAGAGAGAGAGAGAGAGAGAGAGAGAGAGAGCTCATTATTATGCTAACCGTCTCTGGGGACCAAACCAGCACTAATAGGCAAAAAATACACAGGCACACACCCCATACACACTCACACTCAGAGATAGTGTGTGTGTGTGGGCATGTGTGTGTAGAGGATGCCATGTTTTGTATCTAAGAGGGGACCAAATGTACAAGGACAGGAATGTTTGACAAAAAAAGGTCCCATACAAAGTCAAAACTGTCACATATTCCTGTCCTTATGGGGACATTTGATAGATATAAGATACAAAACCATGCACCATACCATTCAACACATCCATCAGTTTCTCTAAGTCTGTGAGTAACCCCCCTAACCCAACCCACCCCCTTTTGAATCCATTACCATTAATACTAGCTTTCTCTGGCTCACACATTCACACTACAATGAGATGGACTAGGTTAATCTATGTAGTCTATGTGATGCATCTTTGGTTCAAACCCCAATATCACACATTCACACACACACACACACACACACACACACACACACACACACACACACACACACACACACACACAAACACACACCACTGTGACAGATCAGCAGTGCTGAAAGCCTTCCACTCACAAAGAGAGGCTGATGACACTTTTGACCTGGAGACCTCTCGTGAGCTCTCAGCCTATCAGATATGAGCCACTGCCTGAAAGACATCCAAAGCATAAAGGTCTACACCTTATCAAACTACCATGAGATCTGTCAGCTGGCAGACATACAACAATAAAGAACACATTCTGAAATGCTAGCTGTTAGATATACAATATCAAGATGATGTTCATAATATATCAGATTAATTTATTGTTATCACAAAATAATAACAGTCATTTATATATGTAATAGTAGTAGGAATGACATTGTGGAGGATTCATAAAGGTGTCTCAGTAAAATCACAAGATTGCAAGTATTTTTCTCTAATGTCTTGTTTACAGGAGACAATTGTTAATTTTAGCACTTTTACTGTAATTCAGTCATGACAAATGTTCTTCCTATCTTCAGCAAGCCAGATGTTAGATTGCTTGTTTTTTTCATTGAGGCTGGATTAAAATAGTCCTTCATTCAGGTAAACTAATGTGATGAATGTCAGGTGTGAGTGTTTAGAGTTACATATACATTTACATTTACAGCATTTAGATGATGCCCTTATCCTGAACAACTTACAGAATTGCTTTATAGTCTCCATCAAAAACATATTCTGATGCTAGTTCAATAGGTCAAGGTCTAAAAATACCATCGAGCTCATACAGCAAGAAAACATACAGTTCAGGAGATTTTTAAATTAAATTAGTGCTTATTTAAATGTTAGATCTGTGCGAAAATTAAAGTTGTCTTTGCACCAAATTACTGTGTTTTTTGAGCAGTTCATCTATTTAATATTACTCCATTTAACAGTCCCTGCAGGATTTCGTGATCGCAGAAATTAACGCAAAATCAAACAAACTCCGCAATATTCGGAGGAGCTTGCCATTTTTCAAAATTACTGCAGATTTTCTGCAGATTTGGGCCAAGATGGGTCATGTGATGCCACCACAACACACATTCAGTCATAGCTCTCTTCAATTCATGTGTGTCAAACATGAGTACAGCTAAAAGGTCTCATTTTCCAACAAACATCAATGCGAAAGACTGTGCAAAACAATTTTGTGCAATTGCAATTTCGCCAATTCAAGTAATTTTCCACAAAAAAAGCACAAAAAACTCAGCTTCGCAAGCTTTGCGTCGCAAATTTTGAAAAAGTTGTAGCAAAATCAAGCATTTTTGGCCGCAACAATCACAAATAATTCTGCGAAATCCTGTATGGACTGATTTAATATTACTGTATTTAACGATAATGTGTTACATTTTATTTGGCATTCTTTAGGGCCATTTCCTTGTTTTCTAATAAAATACATTTCATAAAGCTAAATTTAAGTACTACACAAGATGCGAATTGTGATCTCAACTATCAGATCCTGTTTGGGTTTGTGAATTAAATGGAACACTGGCCTACGGGATTTACAGCCTGGTTGCTGAAAGAGGTTTCAAATCACTATTTGGCCTGAATCAACCCGAGGTCTAAGGGCACGCCTGCAGATAACCAGGAGCACGACTGTCTCTCAATGGGTCAGTGACCTTGTAGAGACTCTGTCCTCAACCCTAATGGAGTGGAAAATGTCTCTGGGATTAGTGCTCAGCCCTCCTCATCAATTATAGAAACTCTGCCTTCAAAATCTCCAGCAGTGTGCGCACATGGCTCACACGGCTCTCTTAGGAAATACACTGCCATTGTAAAGGCCAATCTGTGTGTGACAGAGTGACTGGGATTCTCAACCTGCACTAATCTTGATTCTTTTCTATGCATTAGACATAGAAATATCCAACCTCGATTAACTATTATGACCTGTAGGTCTCTATTCTCAAACTGTTTCATTATCAGAACCATCCTCTCTTAGATCTGAGGTCAAAATGTGTTAACATCACCCATGTGGCTGTCTTAACAAACTGTCTCCTAGATGTTCTTGTAATCTTTTATTCACATGAGCATACAGAAGCCTTAATACAGAGGATAACTAGATCTTCATCCTATGCATCACCTTGACAACAGACAACCTGACACAACAAATCACATAGCAATATCAATGCAATGGCTAGCTGTGATTAAACTACCATAGATAGTAAAGAGAAGTGAGCTTAATGTAACCGTAAGGGGAATTTCTCACAGTGGTTCTCGCAGTGATTAACCTGGGGTCAGGTGCTGCTCTCAAATCGTTAAAGCTGCCTCCAGGCATAAATCAGCCAGCAGAGATCACAGCTGTGTAGCCTGACTATATAACAGTAACACTCAAATTAAACACACAAGCCAGACACCAGGGTGCCGCACTTTAATCAGGCCACACTAGAGGTCTGCGCACAACTGTTTTTCTATCACTCATGCTAAGCTCATGAAGGATTTTTGACCAATCATGCCCACTCCTGCAGTTACCTTTGTTATGAATTACCTTATTTGCTTCTGTTTTCCAAAGTATAAAGGCTCTGGCTAGGATAGTGCTATTACTAAAGATGAATAAATAAATGAATGAATGAAGCCCAATTTACACCAGATGTTGTAAATGCATGGCCCATGTCCAATACACTCCCATGTTAATCAAGGTGGCCTTTCGTATGTCCGTTCCTGCCAGCATGAGTAACTGAATAACTGCCCACTCCTGTGACGCTTTTGTTGAATCCTGAAGGATCCCAGTCCTGATGGGGCCACAGCCGCAAGCTTCTACAGCCAGGTGAGTTAATGTTGAGAAAAACCTTTTGTTTGCATCATGGCTTGTTTATGACGATGCTATTATTTCCAGTGTAAAGTCTTCATGAGCAACCAAACATAGCTGTAACACATCTAATGCAGTGTGTTACCAGTAACACAAATATCACATTTATAACAATCAATCTCTGTGACAATCAAATCCACATCCAAATCGACTACCGATCCAAGAACCATCATAACTCCACACCCAAATCTAGTACAGATTACAGATATTATATCACTCCCACTCACCTACATACTGTATACCCATATACCAGCTCGCTCACCTAAAACCTTTCGAGGTTTTTCTATTTCCTGTGTGCGCTTCTGATTGCTCTTTTCCTGATTTGACTTTTGCATCTGCTCTTTGTTTCTCCTTCTAATTCTGAGCCCTGCCTGATTTATGACTACGAATTTGTTTCTCGTTTGGATTCTCAACAAAAGGTTCATTCTGACATCTAAATGGCTCCACTCTGTGACACTATTATTAAAAAAACATGCTTCTTTTTGAAAACTGTATCACATCTGGAGGAATCACCGCAGTTACCACAGACAAGAATTCTGCTGCATACTCCTTCCTGTACTGAAAGAAGAATGAAAAACCCCTTAACTATAAACTCAGTTACATTAGCAGTCTAATAGCAGTTGCTGAATTTTGTCAACAAACAATCAAAACATGATGAAATTTAAAACTACAATGATATGAGGGAACTTCCCAACATTGGCACAATACAAAATCAGTATTTCTAGTTAATTACACTGTTTCTGAGGTTTCATGGTTTTCATGGGTGATCATGTAGAAACCGAGGCACTTTCATGTTTAAGCTATGTCAACTACATGGGTATCATATAACCACAAATGATTCCCTCTGAAAAAGTTGGAAAGATGATTTCATACAGATTTCATTTTAGTTTAATTCACAAATATCCTTTATGAAAGCATTCACTGTGTGTTTCTCGTCAACATTTATTGACCATCATTGACCAACATTATTACAAGCAAGTACCAAAAAAACACTTTCCTTTCTTTTATCACTACCACTGTTGAAATGATCGCCCGCGGTATTTACACATATGGTACAGATGAGGTTGACAAACGCTACAGCATTCCTATAATCGTTCAGTAATTATATGTACACTGAACAGTTAACCACCCTGAAATTATATCTGAGTCACTGATAACTGAGACGTAATCGCCTCTCCTTATCTGGCCATTTTGGACAAGAATCCATTATGAAAGGTAATTCCAGTTAAAAGATGTGCTTTGCAAGTCAGCATAGTAATTGCTCTACTGACAACAGGGAAAAGCATGTGCTCGATGCAGCTTGCTGGGGTGGAGGATAATTGAGTGAGCTTCTAGAGGGAAAGGACACAAAGGGGGTAATTACACATTCATCCTGCCTAACAACAACTCAGGGAGAGCCAGAGAAAGACACACGCACACACAGATAGCTAGTAGAGGTGAGATCAGGCTGTGCTATATGTAGACAGAAGACACATTACACGGCAGAGGATGAAATCAGATGAAAACTGAAAGAGGAAGGAAGAGGTAAAAATATAGCGTGGGTCAAAAGGCATTTTCTCACTAGGCCTACATAGTGCTTTAGCGCTTTACTCCCTCATACTTAGCTTGTTTACCTAGCTGTTACAACAGGGCTGTGGTTGCTCATATAATTCTTTTTACTCAAAATGAAAATCACAATTATATATCCCAATTAATTCAGCCAGCTGGAGGACAAAGTACAGTTGAGGTCATAAGTTTACATACACAAAAGTGAGTACACCCCTCACATTTTTGTAAATATTTTATTATATCTTTTCATGGGACAACACTGACGAAATGACACTTTGGTACAATGTAAAGTAGTGAGTGTACAGCTTGTATAACAGTGTAAATTTGCTGTCCCCTCAAAATAACTCAACACACAGCCATTAATGTCTAAACCGCTGGCAACAAAAGTGAAAATGTCCAAATTGGGCCCAATTAGCCATTTTCCCTCCCTGGTGTCATGTAACTTGTTAGTGTTACAAGGTCTCAGGTATTAATGGGGAGCAGGTGTGTTAAGTTTGGTGTTATTGCTCTCACACTCTCTCATACTGGTCACTGGAAGTTCAACATGGCACCTCATGGCAAAGAACTCTCTGAGGATCTGAAAAAAAGAATTGTTGCTCTACATAAAGATGGCCTAGGCTATAAGAAGATTGCCAACACCCTGAAACTGAGCTGCAGCACGGTGGCCAAGACCATACAGCGGTTTAACAGGACAGGTTCCACTCAGAACAGGCCTCTCCATGGTCGACCAAAGAAGTTGAGTGCACTTGCTCAGCATCATATCCAGAGATTGGCTTTGCAGAATAGACGCATGAGTGTTGCCAGCATTGCTGCAGAGGTTGAAGGGGTGGGGGGTCAGCCTGTCAGTGCTCAGATCATACGCCGCACACTGCATCAAACTGGTCTGCATGGCTGTCGTCCCAGAAGGAAGCCTCTTCTAAAGATGATGCAAAAGAAAGCCCACAAACAGTTTCCCTTCGGAAACTGCTTCAGTATGTCATAGTACATGTTGGCATTCATGGTTCCCTCAATGAACTGTAGCTCCCCAGTGCCGGCAGCACTCATGCAACCCTAGACCATGACACTCCCACCACCATGCTTGACTGTAGGCAAAACACACTTGTCTTTGTACTCCTCACCTGGTTGCCGCCACACACGCTTGACATCATCTGAACCAAATAAGTTTATCTTGGTCTCATCAGACCACAGGACATGGTTCCAGTAATCCATGTCCTTAGTCTGCTTGTCTTCAGCAAACTGTTTGCGGGCTTTCTTTTGCATCATCTTTAGAAGAGGCTTCCTTCTGGGACGACAGCCATGCAGACCAGTTTGATGCAGTGTGCGGCGTATGGTCTGAGCACTGACAGGCTGACCCCCCACCCCTTCAACCTCTGCAGCAATGCTGGCAGCAGTCATGCGTCTATTCTGCAAAGCCAACCTCTGGATATGATGCTGATACTATGACATACTGAAGCAGTTCCCTTCGGAAACTGGGACGCAGGGCAGTATTCCAACACGATAACGACCCCAAACACACCTCCAGGACGACCACTGCCTTGCTAAAGAAGCTGAGGGTAAAGGTAATGGACTGACCAAACATGTCTCCAGACCTAAACCCTATTGAGCATCTGTGGGGCATCCTCAAATGGAAGCGCAAGGTCTCTAACATCCACCAGCTCTGTGATGTCGTCATGGAGGAGTGGAAGAGGACTCCAGTGGCAACCTGTGAAGCTCTGGTGAACTCCATGCCCAACAGGGTTAAGGCAGTGCTAGAAAATAATAGTGGCCACATAAAATATTGACACTTTGGGCCCAATTTGGACATTTTCACTTAGGGGTGTACTCACTTTTGTTGCCAGCGGTTTAGGCATTAATGGCTGTGTGTTGAGTTATTTTGAAGGGACAGCAAATTTACACTGTTATACAAGCTGTACACTCACTACTTTACATTGTAGCAAAGTGTCATTTCTTCAGTGTTATCCCATGAAAAGATATAATAAAATATTTACAAAAATGTGAGGGGTGTACTCACTTTTGTGAGATACTGTACACCTTGCAGAATCTGCAAAATGTAAATAATTAAAAAATAATAATAAAAAGAAGGATCATAAAAATTGCATTGTTTTTTATTTAGTTCTGTCCTGAATAAACTATTTTACATAACAGATGTTTACATGTAGTCCACAAGACACAATAGTAACTGAATTTACACAAATGAACCAGTTCAAAAGTTTACATATGCTTGATTCTTAATACTGCGTGTTGTTACCTGGATGATCAACGACTGTTTTTATGTTTTGTGATAGTTGTTCATGAGTCCTTCGTTTGTCCTGAGCAGTTAAACTGCCCACTGTTCTTCAGAAAAATCCTCCAGGTTCTGCACATTCTTTGCTTTTCCAACATCTTCTGCACATTTGACCCCTTTCCAACAGCGGCTATATGATGTTGAGATCCATCTTTTCACACTGAGGACGACTGAGGGACTCGTACACAACTATTACAAAAGGTGCAAACATTCACTGATGCTGAAGAAGGCAACATGATATATTAAGAGCCAGAATTCTGGGGTGTAAAATTTTGAACATGATGATGGGTATAAATTGTTATTATTTTGTCTTCTGGGAAACATGTAAATATCTTGTGTAACTTCTGAAGGGCAGTACTAAATGAAATAAATAAGAAAAAACACCAATCATCCTGTTCAAAAGTTTACACCCCCTGGCTCTTAATGTATCGTGAATATTTGCACCTTTTGTAATAGTTGTGTACGAGTCCCTCAGTTGTCCTAAGTGTGAAAAGATGGATCTCAATATAATTTAACCACTGTTGGAAAGGGGTCAAATATGCAGAAGATGCTGGAAAACCAAAGAATGTGCAGGACCTGGAGGATTTTTCTGAAGAACAGTTTAACTACTCAGGACAAACAAAGGACTATAACAAAACATAAAAACAGTCGTTGATCATCCTGGTAACAACACACAGTATTAAGAATCAAGGGTATGTAAACTTTTGAACTGGTTCATTTGTGTAAATTCAATTGTTATTGTGTCTTGTGGACTATATATAAACATCCGTAATGTAAAATAGCTTATTCAGGGCAGTGCTAAATAAAAAAACAAAATGCAATATTAATCATCCCTGTAGTTTTAGTGTACTTTATTGCTTTATTGTTTTACTCTATAAGCTGGTGTTTCTTCTTGTGCATGCTTTTAAATCTTTAGCTCTTAAAATACTAGGTAGATTAAGTACAGACAGACAGATATACAAATAGTTAGAGCAGCACTAGGGTTGTTCCTGTATCATGATTTCATGATTAATCACAGTGCAAGATCAGGTGTTTACCTCATCGTTGACGTTTTTCAAAATACAGATTAAAATGTATTCTTGTCTATTAATATATCGGTTATTCTTCTTTTTTTTACCCAATCAAGTTCTTTCACTGATTCTCATCTCCAGTGTGTTACCCTGTAACTCCATCCCACTGGACTCGCCCTAAATCATACTACTACAACCTCAGTTTCTCCAAAGGGAGGATGAGATAGCACTGAAAACCCTTTAATCCGTTACTGTTTCAAACATGTTACATAGCTACCTCTGCTGCCACTCTTAGCATTTTTGTAACTTATTCATACACTATCAAACGGCTATCAAACGCACAGAAGAACATGGCATTGCTGATCAAAACTAAATGAAACAATGATTTACTTTGGCTTAGCAGAATTGAACTGTTTTTTTTTTTTTTTGATACTACATTTCCTCACAGCCACTCTCTCTTTCAGCAAATAATGAGAGCATGGAAAAGTCCAGTCATCCATGGTCCATACCATTTAACCTACACAGGATCGTGGGGGAGCCTGGAGCCTATCCCAGGGAATTCAGGGCACAGGGCCCAAGGGGTGCCAACCCATCGCAGGGCACAATCACACACCCATTCACACACTACAGACCGTTTGAAATTGCCTACAATGCATGTCTTTTGATTGGGGAAGGAAACCAGAGAACTCAGAGGAAATCCCCGAGTCACGGGGAGATCATGCAAACTCTGCGCACACAGGGTGGAGGCGGGATTCGAGCCCTGAACCCAAGAGGTATGAGGCAAACATGCTAACCACTAAACCACAAGAAGTTATTCTCAAAAATAAGAAAAAGAAAAAAATAATAAAAATTTAAGGGATCCTTGATCTTTTTGTTGTGCAAAAAGTTTTCATAATAAACATTCTAAATACCATGACACAGTGAAACTGTGATATGTTTAGTCTAGGCTATTATATCATGAAAATTTCAAACTGTAACACCCCTATACAGCACCACATACAACCAAACAGACAAACAGTTAAAACACCTGAGTGTTTGTGGTTGTGTGCACCAGAGCCGTATAGCTAATACACTGGTGTATTACATTAAATTAACCCCTAAAACTCAGCAGTTTCTCAGTCTTGTTACAACACATATTTGGCTATTAGTTTCATCATATTTATTAAATAATTCATAGAAATTACTGGTTTATATGGTTTAAGATAAACAGCTGAATAATAACCTGGCATTAAGCAGTTAATTTTAAAAAAGCCAAAAATATGTGATCACGATTAAAGCAAATATTTTACACATATTTAAAACCGCCAGTATGACATTAACTCTCAACAAACGACATAAAACCTGAATGTTTTTGAATTCAAGAGCCTCAGAGTCACTGAGGAAATGTGTTACCCAGGAAACACAGAGAAACAGATGAACACACACACACACAGACACACACACATTACTACTGTAGTTCCACCCCTTTACAATCACACATACACACACATACTATATATATATATATATATATATATATATATATATATATATATATATATATATATATATATATATATATATATATATATATATATATATATATATATACACAGTGCCCTCCACTAATATTGGCACCCTTGGTAAATATGAGCAAAGAAGGCTTGTCTTTATTGTTTAACCTTTTGATCTTTTGTTAAAAAAAAATAAAAAATAAAAAGAAACAAAAAAAAAAAAACACCAAAATACTCTGCTCTCATGCTCTCATGGTGCTACCTCCCGTTGCCAAGATAACAGCTCTGAGTCTTCTCCTATAATGCCTGATGAGGTTAGAGAATACATGGCAAGGGATCTGAGACCATTCCTCCATACAGAATCTCTCCAGATCCTTCAAATTTTGAGGTCCACACTGGAGGACTCTCCTCGTCAGTTTACCCCACAGGTTTTCTATGGGTTTTAAGTCAGGGGACTGGGATGGCCATGGCAGGACCTTGATTTTGTGGTCAGTAAACCATTTGTGTGTTGATTTTGATGTATGTTTTGGATCATTGTCCTGCTGGAAGATCTAACCACGGCCCATTTTAAGCTTTCTGGCAGAGGCAGTCAGGTTTTCATTTAATATCTGTTGATATTTGACAGAGTCCATGATGCCATGTATCCTAACAAAATGTCCAGGTCCTCTTGCAGAAAAACATACATCAAAATCATGGTTGAACAATTTCCTGTTCCTAGTCACCCAGGTGTACTAAAAAAATGTAATATATCAATGGGAATATACTTCAAATATATTTTCCTCCAATGAATTCATAGGGGTGCCCATAATTGTTGCACACCTATATTTAAATTTTTTTTTAATAAACCTGTGTTTTGTTTACAATTGTTTGACACCCATGAGAGCAGAGTATTTTTGTGAATTTTTTTTAACAAAAGATCAAAAGGTTCACAGCCTTCTTTGCTCATATTTACCAAGGGTGCCATTATTAGTGGAGGGCACTGTATATATATATATATATATATATATATATATATATATATATATATATATATATATATATATATATATATATATATATATATATATATAAGGGGTGGAACTACAGTAGTAATGTGTCTATAGGCAGACATACGTGCATCTCCTCTCATTGGTTCATTCTTGTGTGTGTGTGTGTGTGTGTGTGTGTGTGTTCATCTGTACACACATCTTGTTACCTCAAGCTGCATTCAAGCAGGAGCAAGTAAAACAGGTCCTGCTAACACTTTACATACAATGAGGCGCGTGCTCATAAAATATTCCTCTAGCCACTACCACGCCCCTGCTCTGTGTCAAGGAGGAGAGAGTATATGTGTGTGTGTATGTGTGTGTGTGTGAGGGAGAGAGAGAGAGAGAGAGAGAGACATAGGATGCAGCTGCGACTCTGTGACAAAGAGCCAGGCGCACTCCAGCTGAGCGCTGTTGATGAGAGCTCTGTGCTCTGCCACATTAATCACACACAAGGCTTACTCTGCTGCATGGCTTCCCAATATTCGAGTAAAGCTGTGTGTTCACATGAGCCATTACACATCAGGAGACAGCAGCCACAATACACAAAACGCTGGGGCCATTCTGTCCATTAACACCCCTATTAAACAATCAACGCAGCAATAAACATGCAATATAAAAATGGATAAACAAAAAACATGAACTGAGAAAGGAAACATTAGTGCTAGACAATATACTGTTTATGTAATGAATATAAGATGAAGGGATGTGCTGTTATAGGAAAGTAATTACTGACGGGATGATGGGATGCATCCTGACACAAGCAGAGTTACTGTTACCACAAAAGTTAATTATTTTCCTATAACAGGATGCCCCATAGAGTTTTATTCCGCTTATACCACAGCAATTTGCCAACACTATTTTTTTTTTATTAAAGAATGACACTTACTACTCTATATCAACTTATAGTCATGTTTAATATTGTGAAACATCCATGAAACAAGTTAGTTCCCATTATTATTTACGTTATAAAAGCTGTAAGCAGTTATTCCCTCCTTTTTTCTCCTTTAATTAACAAAACAAAAATTGCAGCTTGTCATGTTACTGGAAAATGAAAGTGTAAAGCTCTCTGTCCTGAAGAATTTCCTTTGTCAGAAAACTTTACCTATCATACAAAGCACTGATACTAGAGACTCCTGTCATAAGTGTTAAATAAATGTCTGCTTACAGAAGACCTTCATCGTCTCAACAAGTATACACCTTTTAATCTGTTTATGTGAAGTGTCCACCATACAAGTCCCTGACTAAGATGTTGCTATAGAAATACCAATCAAAACTGACCAATCAGAAGTGCCGTTGTATAATAATCATGATCACAAAACTGGCCATACAATATCCACACAAACACCGTAACTAGGTAACTGAGGCTGCTTTCGTTTCATGATGTGCCAAATGTTTTCAATTGGTGAAAGGTCTGGACTGCAGGCAGGCCAGTTCAGCACCCTGACTCTTCTACTACAAAGCCATGCTGTTGTAATAGATGCAGTATGTGGTTTAGCATTGTCTTGCTGAAATATGCAAGGCCTTCCCTGAAAAATACGTCGTCTGGATGGAAGCATATGTTGCTCTAAAATCTGTATATACCTTTCAGCATTGATGGTGCCTTTCCAGATTTGCAAGCTGCCCATTCCATAGGCACTAATGCACCCTCATACCATCAGAGATGCAGGCTTTTGAACTGAGTACTGATAACAAGCCGGATGGTCCCTCTCCTCTTTAGTCCAGAGGACACGGCATCCATGGTTTCCAAAAAGGATTTCAAATTTCGATTCGTCTGACCACAGAACAGTTTTCCACTTTGCCTCAGTCCATTTTAAATGAGCTTTGGCCCAGAGAAGACGGCGGCGTTTCTGGATCGTGTTCACATGCGGCTTCCTCTTTGCATGATAGAGATTTAACCAGCATTTGTGGATGGCACGGCGAACTGTGTTCACAGACAGTGAGTTCTGGAGGTGCTTCTGAGCCCACGCAATGATTTCCAATACAGAATCATACTTGTTTGTAATGCAGTGCTGCCTGAGGGCCCGAAGATCACAGGCATGCAATATTGATTTTCACCCTTGTCGCACAGAGATTTCTCCAGATTCTTGGAATCTTTTGATGATATTATGTACTGTAGATGATGAGATATTCAAAGTCTTCACAATTTTACGTTGAGGAACATTATTCTGAAATTGTTCCACAATTTGTAGATAAAGTTTTTTGCAGGTTGGTGAACCTCTGCTCATCTTTACTTCTGAGAGACTCTGCCTCTCAAAGATACTCTTTTTATCCCCAATCATGTTGCTGACTTGTTGCCAATTAAGCTAATCAGTTGCAAAATGTTCCTCCAGCTGTTTCTTTTTAGTAACTTTTCCAGCCTTTTGTTGCCCCCGTCCCAACTTTTTTGAGACGTGTTGCGGCCATCAAATTCAGAATTACCTTATTTTTTTTCTTTAAATGGTACATTTACTCAGTTTAAACATTTGATAATGTTTTCTATGTTCTGTTGTGAATAACATGGGTTTATGCGATTTGCAAATCATTGCATCCTGTTTTTATTTACATTTTACATCCCACCATTTAGCATTTAGCATTTTTTGGAATTGGGGTTATATATATATCATGATACGCATCATGTATCATCGAAATGTCCTCAAGTATCGTGATATGATATTATTGGCATATCGCCCAGCCCTAACTGTAACATGGCTCACTATCCTCACTAGCATTAGAATCCTCATTAACATTAAAAATCCACATCCAATATTAGTGTTGATTGTAAAATGTCAACAGTATCAAACATTCTGATCAAAAATAACCACTGGGACATTAAGCATAGGGTTGAGTGAAAAATATATTTAAAAAAATAATAAAATAAAATAATAATAATAATAATAATAATAATACAGGATATATATCCCAATATTTTGTTTTGTTAAGGTTTTGTAAATGAACTGCCAACAAAATATTAGAGCAACATTATGAAAAACTAGAAGCACTTCAATATTCAACAAATTTAACAAAGACCTAGACAACTGGGACTAAGAATACATGCGTGAAATCTTACATACATCATACATCAGTGAAATCTCATGACATGATTTACTGCAATATCATTATCACATTGTCATATCACTTTGTCATATTAGTGTCTTTCATTATGCGAAATATTATGTTTTTAAAGGCAGCAAATGGTCATGCTGGGAAAAAAAACCCACTGTAGGTTATAGAAGCCAAGATTAGAGATCCATTAACATGCAGAAATAGTCAATTTAGAATTGCATCAAAGCAGCCAGAAACTGAATCGAACCCTGAGGTCCCTAGAGATTCCTTAAAGGTCTGCCCTAAAGGTCCTCATTATAAAGGTTGCACACATGGGTGTCATATATATGAAGATTTAGATGAACACACTTAGTAGTTAAGCACCCTAACACCATTATACACATGCTTGCACATTATTTGACATCAGAGACAATAAGGCACAGTTTACACTACTTCCTACACACTGTCACACACACGCACAATAAGCCAGATGTGTGCTACGGCCACAGAGCAAAAATAGCACATAAACATACATTTCCCGTACTTAAGACACATAAGACAATGTAAGGCCACATAGCACAATGCAAAACCTGGATAAGCATGATACAGACTTGGAAATACAAGAGAGAGAGAGAGAGAGAGAGAGAGAGAGAGAGAGAGAGAGAGAAAGACAGAGAGAGAGACTGAGAGAGAGAGAGAGAGAGAGAGAGAGAGAGAAAAAGGGGGGGGGGGGGCAAATAGACATCGAGCAGAAGGCTATCTCTGAGATTAAATTACTCCTCCCCAGGCGACATGCCCAGTCCATACTGTACTATTGATCTCTTTCTCTCTCTCTCACATGACTGTCCAGTCACAGACATATAAATCATAGAGACATTTCTCTGTATATTGTAGTACTGCTTCAGTACTGACACTTATAAACAAATGTATGAACATTATTATTTGTCCTCTACATACTTCATGGCATGCAATATTTTATGAGTGCCACATTTGTTGACTGCAGGTTGCAAAAATGTGACAAAGTTTGTAAAAAACAATTACTAAAACTTTTGCACAGTACTGTATATTATAAAAATGGGCAGAATTAATATATAAAATGAATAACATGCAGTGAATGATAAGCTTAAAGACATGTGAGCAGTGTTATTTTTATTTTTTATTTTTTTAAACCAAAAACACAACTGAAAAAAAAGAAGAAGAAAAAAGAAAAAAAATTAGTGCAGTTCTTTGTTGCAATACAATGGTGTAAGACATATCTCCACCCTTAAAACTAATATTTGGTGAAGTCTTTTCTGGATAGAATAACAGCCGCTCATATAATATATGTCTAACATGCTTCTGGACACTTGTGGAGAGATCTTGGACCTTTTCTGAGGACACCATAATTTAAGAAGCTTTTGTTAAAATATAATCATGTGCATTGGTGAAAGAAAATACCTAAGAGAACAGAAGTCTTTATTATGTATAAGAACAAAAGTGGGTTTTGTCTTTCAGACAATGGCAGGTAGCAGCAGTTTTAGAAAAAGAAATCTGCTTGGACTGTCTAAGGAGGAAGAAACCTGTAGATAATGGCCTCCATTTCCATGTTCAAAGAATAGACATAGGAAGAAAACCATTATGGGGAAAAGTTGGAAAAGTGGGAGGTTACATTATATCTTAAAAATATCTACTTCTGATTTAATTCTGTCTTGAAAAATTCAAAAGCATTCCAAACACAGGACTGGAAAATAACTGGAAAATAATGCTCTATTCTGATATTGTACACATCAGGCAAATAATTCCCAGCATGCACAGAGGCTGTATAAAGCATCATATTCTTGCAGTGTAAAATGGTGATGGATGCTTTACAGTATGTTTGTACTCGGCATTTGTAGTCCAAACTCTTGCCACTCAGAATATATTTGTGTTGGATGTGAACATGTGTGTATCACTCATCAAAATGACCAACGCTCCTTGAGTAAATTCAGTTATTAAATTAATTAAATTAAGGGCTCTTTCCTATTTTAGTCATCTCACACTTTTCACACAAAAGGACTTTTAAAAAACAGAATGTAAAATAATGGTCTTAATGACCATTATTTAATAATGGTCATTAAGATAATGCTCTTAGTGACCAAATGGACAAGAAGTGTTAATGTAAAAACATTTAAATCCATTACATAGAACAGGGGTTATATGTAATACAGAACAAAGAGAGTACTATGCACAGTAAGAGTAAGTAATAATAATAGTCCAGGTAATAATAAGTAATATAAGTAATAATAACAGCCCAGGACAATGTGAGGAAAGGAAACATTGAGACGAATAGTCAACAATGCGAAATAATCATGTCAGCATCTCAGCTCTCTCAGACTGCCTGTGAACACGTCCAAATTCCGGACACCTTTCTGCTGAATAACACCCTTTACTGGTTGCTGACTCTAGCAGCCAAGAGCAAAAGCCATTAGCCGTCCGCATTAGCATCTCAATGCAGCTGCTATCAATTGTAATGGATGAGTGCATCTCTAAGGCTCCAGTAATGTTAGTTTTACTGATCCAAAAGACTTCTGTCTGCACTGGCAATGATAAATGTTTACGCCTTAGAATTAGGTAAACGGCGTGAAAGAATACCATATACTACATTTGATACAAGAAGTAGTTTCTCTTCAGCAAATGTGAGACAATACAATAGTTGTTTGTGGTACAAGCAACAGTTATAAATGTCAAGCAGGAATCTCACTTAGTGTAGTATGAGAAGCTTCAACAAAGTGCTCTGGCAAAACTGGGCCAAGGAGCTGTGAGAGAGAAAAAAAAACAAAACAATCAAGACGTGTTAAGTAGTTTACTTCTTTCAGACAAACAAAGCAATCACTGGAAGTAAGTGTGCCATTTCCAGTCCAACAGCTTAAGGACTCGCATATCCAATGTAGAGCTCCTCATGAGGACAGGCACTTCTGCTTTTCCACAAACATTTGAATGGCAGAGAATTCAAAAAGGAGCCATTTGCATGTGGCCTCCATGAAAGGCCTGGACTCATCAAACTCCATTAGTTTTAATAAGAAGCCCTCAGTCAGGGTGATGGCCATTAGCATCACTTAGTGGGATTTGCTAGCTCGCTAATATCCCCAGTAAAGGGCCATTATCATGTCAGTGCCACTGCTGTGCTGGGAATGGTCCACCACCTGGATAATATCTGGTCAGCAATGGTCCTGGATGGTCCCTTTTCACTCATGGACGTAATGTGAAGAAGGGGGCTGACACACTGTGCAAAGTAACAGATGGGCTACAGTATACCTACAAAGTGACCTACATGGCAAGTGTACCTGAAAAAAACATGGCCAAACAAGTATACATATCACCTTTCTGTTATGTTGGAAAAACCTAACCAAATGGAGTCATTCATATTCATATACCTGAAATAACAGAGTAACAGTCAACTACACAGTCAACCACACACACAGAATAAACTTCACAGGACCTTGAAACTGGATACTCTTATTACACTGTGGCATTTTAAATATTTAATTGAAACTAAAGAATATAAATGTTTCACTTAATGTTTTATTCTGTGATATTTATTTTTGCCCTTTCGATCTCTTGTAATCTATTTATAGTGACTCTGCAGTGTTGTAAGTCAAGGCTCACCTTGTAAATAACTGAAATTAGATTATGAATAAACTTTTCTAATTCTCACATTTCCAGTGCGACTCTGTGCTTCTTCAGTACATGTAAATATACATACGGATTTTATTAAAGCACAGTGCTCGTCAGGTCAGTGATAGAACTGCTTTTCAATCATCATAAGTACTATAAATGCATCGGTTTGCCGGTGTTTCATGTAATACAACACTGTACTGTAATTCAACTGTTTCCTCTTTGACAGATTAAAAAAACACATCTGGTATATCTGAAATAGTGCACTATTTTGGAAGTTTTGATATTTTAGAGCCATTTCCAAAATCATAGTGGAGAATATACACTCAAAAAAAAATCCCACAAAGAGCTACAATAGGTTAAGGTTTAAACAAAGTACCCTTAAGGATACAGAACACCTAAAATTCACTTTGCCATTTGTATGGAATAGAAAGTAGGGCACCATTTCAGTCATAGGGATTGACTTTGTGTCAGGATGCCATGTGCGTCACGCAGCTTCCCTGTGTCTTGGGACCAATTAGTCACCCTTCTACATTCGGCATGGTAGAATACACCACCAAACACGTCAAATTATACACATCATTATTCCAGCAGGATTTTTATGCAAATGAAAGAAGGGCAGAGTGAAGGTGCTATTTAAACGAACAATGAGCAAATGCCACAAATGGGTTGTCTTTATTTAACCCTATACTTGAAGGTTAATATGCAATTTGCAACTGACATATTGTGTTCGTAGTATGTATGTTAAGGGGTGGGCAATATGGCAAAAATCTTACATCATGTTATATTAACGCATTTTCATAATACAAAATATATATCACATATTTAGGCAAGCTAACAGATTGCCAACAAATTAGTGGCATCACAATAAAATCTGAGCAATTAGTGTTCTAAAACCATAATGTTAAATCTTTTATTGTGAGATTAATATTTAATCTCAGCTTCTGATGCTCCTCTGGACACTTAGCTCACCACAAGCTTCAGAATCTCAAAGTTGCAATCTGATTGGTTCTCTGCACTTCCATACACTAATTTTCACAAAAAAAAAAAAACTAAAATTGAAAATTGCTAACAATCCAGTATCTTGTTTCAATCTCGATTGAAAAACTTACATCATCCCATTTTTAGACCTTTTTATTAGCAAGTTTTTTAAAGCAGTGATGAGTAAACAAGTTTGGCCATTTACAATACCAGTCAAATCGCCTCTTCCTGTAAAAGTAGCCAATTCTTGGATCCTTTCAGTGCTAAAAACTACCAGACTCTCTAGAGAAAGACAGAAGTCTGACTTGAAAGACTATCAATATTGTATCATAATAATGCCCTGCCACAGACTTACATAACACCAATGTGGTGTCCCTGTGGGCCCTTTATTTGTCTCCATTATGTGTTTTACAAAAGCGCATTTTGTAGAGGTGCATGTCTTATCCTTGTGTCCATCCATGCCATGTACTTTAAAGCTGGTCTTCAGAAACAAGTATGATATGTTATTATACAACAATACAGACTGCTATGTCTGTCAAATGATATGTCATCTAATTCAAAGCATTCAATGAATCCTTTTTTTTTATTACTGGAGAATACATTCAATGTAACAAAAATAGAAAACTCCCCCGATGGAACAAGATCATCTTTAGCCATAGTAACACATCTTAACATGATATGAAATACAGTGTTCCTAAAAACAGCTGTCCTCCAATGCCAGTAATGAGGAGAGATTTAGTCCAACACGTGCCCCGAGCATGTGAGACATGTTCATTCCAAACCTAATCTCATTTCAACTGTTATGATTATGCAGCAGTTAGAAGGACAGGGTCATGGCAGACAGAAAACACCACTGACATTTTCGGTACAGTGATTTACAGAAAAAAACATATGAGAAATACTTATTAACATTCTCTTGGTTGTTTTGACATGTTGACATAACCACAAGCTTCATATAACTATAAGCTATAGCTGTACCTGTTCTAATATTAGAAGTGATTTACTCTTAGTTAACAAAGCACACCAAAAAGCAGCTGTTTATATTTTACTACGTTGCAGTAAAGGATGAAATTCTAATGCAATTGTAGATCATCAGCAGTGATATATAAATACACAGCTATACAGCAGACAGTTCCCCCTAATATGATAGCACCCAGTCTAAAGGAGTTCACTATTTGCTAATTGCCTTTTTATCTGACACTGTGCATGCAAAAAAGTATTTTAACTGAAGTAGCCAAAACGGCCTTCTTTAGACTGCGCTCTTGTTAAAGGTAGGGAAGCTGGAGCCAACCCATATCATCAGTACTGTCAGTACATCGACAAGCTGAATGGGATAACAATGTACCGAAGAAAGACATCTTCACTCACAGCTTTTATATATGCAAAGTCACTACCAGCTGAGGACTATCACTCTGCCTGTCAACCTGTCTCCCTGTCAGCCTGTCATCCTGTCAGCTGCTCCTGCTTACTCATGGCAGCTACAAATAAACTAGCTCTTTCCAGAGCTTGCACAGTAAGACATCCGGAGCTAAAACATGCTCAGCCTCAGAGAACAGAGAGAGAAAAGGAATGAGTGAATGAGTAAGAGAAAGAAACGAGGAATGATAGAGGATGATATCATGGCTCACTAAAGACGTGACATAGAGATTTCAGGGAGTGTCTGAGCATGGAGCATTAGCCGGGATGAAGTGGTGACAGTGGTACAGCTTTGAGGGGATGATTTAAATGAAAAATGCCACAGAGTTGACATACTGCACTGTAAGTCCCTATCCTACACTTGAATAAAAAGAGTGTACATAGAATTAAAAAGTAATTCTTATGGAGATCTTTGTTTCTTTGCATAATCACATACAAAAACACCCAACAGTCTATTTATCATGCAACGCTGAGCAATATCAGAATGTTAAAGAAGCAATATTTGCTTGTTTGTTGAAATATTAAATATTTATTTTGGCATGCACTGTTGTTTGTTCTGGTCTTGTCTCCGCTCCTGCCCTATTATTGGTTTGTTATCCGATTGAGTCCACCTGTTTTGTGCTAGTTCTTAATTAGTTTGTCTATATATACCCTGTTGTGTCTGAGTACCTTTTCAAAGTCTTTTTGTGCTTTATGTCACTAAATCATGTTCTCCTGAGTGCCTTGTTTCTACGTATTATGCATTATCCATGGTTGCATATACGATTATGCATTATCCATGGTTGATGTTGCCTGCCTATGCTTTGACGCATGCTATGGACTACGATTACGATTATTGTATTCACCCAAATAAATATCATGCCGACCACCCACATTTGCATCCTGCCTTATGTGCCTGCATGTCACACAGTTGCCTTTTAGAGAAAAAGAGCAGAGCTGAGCTATTGAGCTTGGCTTCAGCTGGGGGTGGAACTAAATTCCTGACCTTAAAATTTCTTTGACTACCTTTAACACCTTTAACTAACCAACTCAGGTATTCTCTGCTGAAAGTCATTAAACTACAGCAAAACTAGCATTTTGAATAGTAATATATTTTATACCGCAGGGATGCTGAATGCTTGATTCTGATTGGTCAAAAGCTATGGATTCATTTTCCATAACAGGATGACTCGGACAGTAGTATCAGCTGCAAGGTTTTTATTAATGCGCTCATTCTAATATATTTCTATAGTATAGAAACATACACAGGGACTTCTATGGTGGACGCTCCACATAAACGGATTAAACACATCTGTAATTGTTCATATAGTGAAGTTTTCTGTAATGATTTTAGAAGGAGTCTCCAATGGCAATGCTTTAAAACTGTCAAAGGTAAAGCTGTAACTTTAGGTTTTCTGCTATGGGAACGTCTTCAAGGTGGAGTGCAAGATGTCAAGCTAAATTTTTTTTTGTCTTATTAATTTTTAGAGAAAGAAAAAAGAGAGAACCTAGTGAGTGTAACTGTTTACAGCTGCTATAACATTACTGACCACAGGAGCTAACTTGTTTTGCTGACATTCCACAACATTATACATAACTATAAGGTGATTAAAAAGCATGACATCATTCATTAATACCTAAAAACTGTTACAGTTGGAAAACTGCTGTGGTATAAAATAAATTAAACACTTCAGATTTTAGCTTTGTGTGCTTTGTGGCTGCAACAAACCATCCCATTGTTTATTATTTTCCTTTAACAGCATGACCCATCATGTTTTATTCCTTGCATAATAGAATGGGGTAATTTTAGGTCCAACCTACTGTAGAACTTTATGAAAATATATCAATTTCATTACAGTGCTTACTATTCAGGGAACACCCTATGTATGCGCTAAAATTCTGACAAGGTATACAATACAATCAGTATGATTCTTATTTCTAATATTGGCTGTAACTCAATAGGAAAAAAGACGTATAAAATAATTCTTTGTTTTAAAAACAGTTTTGTTGGTGAAAGACACAACATGTTTTGAGTTTTGACTAAATTTCATTTAGCCACAATACATACTATAACTAAAGCATAAACATTAGAGTGTTATCAGTCACTGCTCTCCTCAACAAAAATTAGTGATAGTAGTGCTGCAAAGGCCATCAAATGCGACCGTCATTATCTCACCCACTCATTAGTGGTGCAAAGCCCCGAGTGTTTGATATTCTTATGTGTTGTCAGTATATGCAGTCCATTGTTGCCTTGGTCAGCCTACAGTCTCTTTAATCTTCCTCCTACCAGCTGTGTGAGCGTTAGTCAGAGAGCATTGTGGGAGGTCAGACAGCCTCATTTGCTTGCTTCTCTTCTTTAGTTTCTGTCCTTGGCTGCATTGTAACATTCATTATAGTTGGAATTAAGGCTTGTGCCTTTTTGGTATACTTAAAAAATACATATCTTTTGAAATTGGTAAGATATCATCAAAAACAAAGAAACACGTTGTAGTAACATAAAACTGCAACTCCATCATTCAGCAAATTAATGGGTATGATGACCAAATCGTACTAAAATCAGTGTAATCGTGGAAACAAGCAATATGTGGCCAATCGAAAAGGACACATAGGTAAATGTTATTATAAAAATCTACATTATTATAATTATGTAATAAATAATGACTGTCTTGTGCTTATCCCGGGATTCTAATTCACCACATGCTCATAGTGAACATCCTTTAATGCACTTAGAACTGTTTGTCTTTACTCCTTTACAACTGTATACAGTAATGAATTATAATCTCACTATTAGGTGTCACACAGAAGATGTGTTCCCTTTTGAGTCTGGTTCCTGTCAAGGTTTCTTCCTCATGTCATCTCAGGGAGTTTTTCTGTTCTTTCTGTCTTGCTTATTAGGGGTCAAAATTAATTTACACCTTTACATAATTATAATTACATAACAGCTTACTGCACTGGTGTTTTACCTGATATGATCAAGCTTCATCTATATAACTGTGTTTGTTTCAATTAGGTAACATAATTGATTCAATTGCAGCAATGAGGTTTTTGTTCTAATAAAGGTCATGGTCACTATTCATAGTGTAGTTTGATCAGCTTCATTCTTACTTCCTCTAGATTTACCCTAATTTCTTATGAACCAATACTATGAAATGAAACAACCTCTAAGCACCAACCTCTAACTTCTATGAATAGGACGAGTCATAAATTGAGAAGTATACACTGCACAAATGCTGACCCTGTTAGCAATCTAGACTTCTATATATGGGAACCAGAAACGGGTGGAGGTACGTATATTATTCATAATGGGAGAGGAGAAAGATTAGTCTAACTTTCCTTAAAAAGAGAGCACACTGTGCATAATGCTTGTGCTTACCACAGTGTACTTCCTGTATCATGACACCATGGCAGTGATGCAAGAAGTTTGGTGAGGAAACAACTGTTTATAGCTGTAATAACATAAGTGATAACAGGAACTAACCTGTTTCACAGACATTCCACAACATTAAACTTATCTATGAAAGGATAAAAGTACAATGTGAATATACAGTTGACAAATTGCTGCGATATAAGAAGAATAAAACAATTCAGAATGTGCTGCTATTGGAAAATAAAAAAATAAAAACTTCAGTGTTGTGACAGTAACTCTGCTTCACATCACACCACCTTGTCTTGTTTTATTCCTTACATTTCGAGAATCCTTACCATTTACTAATTTATCAATTATGACAAGTTAGATTATTAGATTGGAACTCTGTAATGAGTGCTCATAAATAATGTATTGCATGTTACATCCTGGGTATGAGATCAGACTTGTCTGAATTTCCAGCAAACCATTTAGGAGACAAATACACATTGTGCCATAAGCACTGAAACGAATGATTGAGATTTTCTGCTTACACTATTTCACTACCACCCTCCTATCAGTTTCTGTAATAATTATGTTACTGGTGAATTCACAATGTAGCACAAAGACCATTTTTATTAAGATATCCTCTTCCACTGTAGCTACATTCAGACAGGAATATATGTGTGTCTGTGTTTTAAATTAAGATGTAGTCGGGCACAGCATAAAGTGTTTCAGCCAAGCTAAGGCCACTTCAGTGCTCATGGGAAAGGAGTAGAGGAGTAGGAGAGAAGGCGTTAAGTCCTTCTGCATTCATTACTTCATAAGCAGGATCTACTACTCTCTGCAAACACAGCCCAGGACACACTTCTGGTTCTACTGTAAAGCAGCTTTGCATGGTTACACAGTTTGTTGTATTCAGAAAGCAAAGCTAACATGAAGTGCAAATACGCATTACTGCTCCTCTGTGGTACTAGGTCAAACACCAAATGAAGTTAGTAAAGCTTTTCAAAGGCTGAATGAAATATACATGAAAATGTCACTCTGAATGAGGATGGCTAGCTTCTTTGCCTAGTGAGAGCTCTTTTTTTCTTTACACCCATCAGCATGTGAGCTCTACTTCCCTAACTCAGGAATGCTCACTTGTCAGTGCTTAGAGAAGGTGGGCGGTTCATTTAATGAACAAAAGCATTTTCACACAAATTTAAAGTAAAACTCTCTCTCTTTCTTAGACTCACTCTCTGTGCTCCCATTAGCATGTAAATAGCCAACCAGATGACTTAAGTCAGAGGCCCAGGGAATTCCTACACAAGCGAGAGCACTTACTAGAAGAATGGGAATGGCGGCTTCACTCTCGCACTCCTTCTCTAGAGGTTCTTGAAGGTGTTGGATATGCTGACTAAATATGTACGGTTTGGTGAGTGGGTCACGATATGTGAGGCCAGAAAATGAATGAAGGTGGATTTTAGGAAGGGCAACAGAGCTGCCAGAAGCTGTAGGTTTGTGAATCAGTTGCAGTTTTGCTCTAAATAGTTAGCCTTTGTTTCCTGTTTGTCCTGTCCTCAGCTGATAAGCAGACTCCTTTTCTTTCTTTGCACCTGTAATTTTCCAGGACAAGTCAAATAAATATTAAGGCAATGTCTTTAGAAAAAAAAATCCTGCAGCTGTAATGGCAGTTTCATTGTGTGACCAATGTCCATACTATGGCATAAAGAAAAGTTTAATTAAATGTATTAAAATTTCCCTTCATCTCAGCCATGAAGAGTTGGCTTTTTTATTTTCCTTTGAACCTACAAGGCTAATTTAGCTAACATATCGGGATTCTCACAGGTGCCAGTTTAGCCTAAATCTTCACATACTCCCTGTAAAACACACTTCCACTGAAATAATAACAATTAAATAGTTTCATCAAATATTTGAATCAAATTGGAACTATATTTTTTATCCAGTTTACTTCTATTCTGCCTTAAAATTCTGCTTGAATTTGTTGAGCAGGAAGTGATTCTGGTTTCAAGATGGCTTCTTCTTCTGTTTTTTTTTTCTTCTGGCATTTTTTCTGTCCATTATTTTTAGATAACAGTGTGTCATACACAGTCAGAAACCATATAAACAAGCCTGTTTGAGATACTAAAGCATATGAAGTGTCTAAAGTCATTGTGTGATAATTTGGATACACTGTACACAATGCCAAACTGGCAGCTACAAGCTACCAGGCTAGCTACATTACATTCTACTACAAATACCATTACAAACCATCAGCTAACCACTAAAACCGTTACCAATACCATTATTGGTCTTTAATGGTATCCACTAGCCATAGCATGCCACCAACAGAAGGCAACTAATCACCAGTAGAAACCCTGAGGGATCATTACATTTCCAATTAAAACCAATACAATTCCCATTATAACCATTAAAACCATTACAAATTCCATGAGGGTTTCTATTGTTTTTTCAGCAGGGAATTTTCAGACACCAAACCACTGATCAACAACATATTAAGTTAAGGGGAAAATTGTGTGCATTTTATTTGCCCTGAACTATTGTTTCTGTAGGCTCGGTTATAAAGCTACAATGTGTCAATTTTTCACACCATGTCATAACTGCTTACACAACTTTGACCCCAAGTGTCCTCAAATGCCATCTTTCCAATGCACTCACACATATTACCCCAGCGTCCATCATCTGCATCTGCATGCTTAGCTGTTAATACCAGCCAGAGCCTTCCAAGTTCACATTCCTCTTGTGGAATAACTGATTAGCTTATCAACGCACCACACAAAGCAAACAGACCAACAGTGTGGAGATAATGACTGTCCCACACCCTGGAAAGGGGAAATTGATTTGCATTCTAAGTCAGTCTGTAGAATCATCTAGTCATTTTAGCCTTCTGTTGAAGTGTTGGAGCTGCTGCATGCCATGTGTGTCAGGGTACAATATGACCCCTGATCTTTCCAGGTCCAGGATTTTATCAGGTGCAATATGGACAGTATGGGTAGTCCATAGCAATATAATTATATCAATAATTGTCATGACTATCATATGATTCAATTTACACATTAAATATTAACAATAAAATTATTTATTAAGTAAGAATGTTCCGGTAACAGGTAAACTTCATTAAGTAAAGCCAATTAAAGGACTAACAACCTCAGTTAATCTTTTACATAAAATTAGACAGATCTGGAGAGATCAACTGATCAGATAGATTTTAGATATTTCTTTGTCAGCATGGTTACAGATTTTATTTACAGCTATCCCTAGAAGGTAACTTATTGCACTTACTTGTCCATACATTTAGGGTCCATTCCACTCCTTTGTACAAAACTGTAGCATTAAAGAACTCACTGTGAATAGTGAATATGGCATCAATCCCAAACAATGAGTATAATACTAGCTACTGTCATTAGCTTCTGAACTAGCTAGTGCTTCTTTTCTTTAAAATCGAAGACCAATGTTTGTATTAGCTAACTGGCTGGTGCACAGCTAATTTCTGCATCATTCATGAACATCTGCTAGGAAAATGGAATTACCTTGATCTTGATCTACAATAATGTACATGATAAAGCTAGCCACCTTTATGCTATTTAATCCTAACTCCCATGAGAGGACAAAAACAGATGATAGAATCTATAGTTAACTAGAACTGTAGTTGTTTTTAACCCTTTAAAATATATTTCAAATGTAACATCCATAGCAACTGAGGATTACCACGTCCTGCTGTCCCCAAATCTATGTCTAAATCTATGTATATCCTACAGTCCTAGTCACAACAAGGAAATGCAGATGGCAGCCTTGTTTTCACACATTCAAAACTTCAAGAAACAAATATGATAGTGAACTGAGCACACATACTGTATTAGCCTCACAGTGAAATACTTCCTATGGAAGTCTTAGCAGATTTACCACATTACACAGGGATATAAATTCAGTCTTTATTTGTTGTATTTTTAAATGAATGTTCCACCTCAGAGGCTAACTAACTAGCTTAGAACAGCCCAGTGCATGTTTACTTAGAGAGCTTTACCCCTGACCTGCATCTGCCACGTTTACCAACACAGCATTGCGCAACCTGACTAGAGCAAACTTTGATTACCTACACAGATAACAACAGTCCCGACACAAAAAAGAGGACTTTGCCTGTCTCTGGATCTAATACAAATTCATGAACACCAGCTTATAAACAGATCTGGAGTAACACCACAGAGTAATCACCTAAGCCAGTGCACCTCACTTCCGGCTTCACTTCAAGGTCTTCATGAGCAGAGGATTAGATAAATACCACAGCAAAGTAAACACCAAGCTGTCCAGCAGAATTACTGTTCAGAACTAAGAGTGAATACGTTGTTCCAAAAATTCTGCCATAGATGCATGACAGATGCATAACTACAACCAACTGATTCTGAAACTGTTTACACTATTTGACTTAAAAGCCATATGTTTTAAAATATGTTCACGGCCCACAGGCTCTGTTCTGATAAAGCAGAAAGTAGATAAGCAATCATTCCTGTAAAACTAGTAACACGTGTAGTCTTCTCAATGTGTCTGATGAAAGTGATACTGAAATGAATGAACTGATACTGAAAGTTGACATGGTAAAGCTTATTTCAGCAACCTCTGTTCCTGGTCTTTAACAGGAAGTGAAAATTTAATAGGACATAAAGAAAAACACCAAAAATATGAATTCACTCTCAGACATTCATTATACACAGAGTTAGTGGTCTTGTTCACTCTTTTAAAACTAACTTGTCTTGTGTATATTCCCCAACATTAGAGCTAGAAACTATATGAATCATGATGTGTTGTTCATTAATAAATTAAAAATTGTAATCATTGACAAAATGATGTGGTATATAAACACTTGGGGACGTGCTCTTATTGGAAAGTAATCATTTCAATCCGGGGTGGTAACAGTGATTCTTTTACCACCTTTGCATATCACCTTTTACCACACCTCCTTGTCATTTTCCTAAAATAGCACACCTTGTTGTGTGTCATTCTTTAGTCACAATATGTACACCTTTTTATAAGATAACGCAACATTTAACCTACTCCCAGTAACAAGTAGCAGAATGAATGTCAAAATACATTTTTGTCCTGAATGTCTTTTTTCCTCTCATGTAACATTTTAAAGAATTAATTTTTGTTATTGAATCCATAGATCTTGTGCAGGTGTACTAAAGGTGTTATTACTTTTTTTTTTTTTTTTGCTGCCATTTTGTTGTTAAGAAAAGATAATGTCATAACGTTACAGTATTTATAGCAAAATGCCACCAGATACTAGATTAGAGACACTAGAGCACAGTCAACAAGAGAGGTCACGATCTTTCTTCTCCTCGGACTCGTCCCATGGTTATGGACTATTTTTGGGTCATGAGCATGATCTCAACTCCTATGATGAATCATTCTCAGAATCTAGCAGTTATTTTAAATCATTACTGGACACCTGTGCATGCCAGTCTGTGTATACCCACTCTGCCCGAGGAACACAAGAACCAAGCCACCAAAACAAGAAGGTGTACGGCAAGAAGGGAAAAAGCCTGAGTCATATTGGATATCCATTTAAAAATAGACCTGAAGTCCTTCAATGCCTTAGGCAATTAGAAGTTAACCCCTGATGCTCTCAGGTCCCATTGCCTTGTCCAGATATATCATTCCTCACTCGAGTCACACATCTTTTCTATTAGTTTCAATGTAGGGTCTGAATAATTCAGAGTACTAACTGAGTAATAAGCTTTAAAATGAATAACTGAGTAATAATTTAGGTTTATAATTTAGTTTAGACGGTTACATCACCTGACTTGTAACAACACTAACATATCCACGGGTGACATTTAAACCGGAAGATGAGGGCGAGTTTCAACACAGGATGTGTGCAATCACACCCACTAATCGAGGCACTGAGATTAGCATGTCTCAAACAGTCATAGTGCTGAGGAAACTCTGTACCTCATGACACAGAACCTTCCAAGCAGCCGGTATAACATTGACTATCATGTGAATCCTATGAAACCTGGATGCATTGCAATGTACAGACTGCAGAACTGCATGACCCACATGTGTGAATCAGGTTTTCCATCATATGGCCAAGGCAGGTTTTGCATGACGCTGCTGAGATAGTATATTTGGTTGCCACACCTATGCTCTGACCAGTCCATGTGCAAACACCTGACAACCAGTACAAGCAGAAACATGTATTCACCTTCAAACAAGATATAAGTGAACAACACAAAGTGATTGAGCTACCAGATGTAGAGAGATGATAAAAACTTTTACACTTTCCCAAGTACCAATACACCTGAACTTTGTGAGAATGTCATGACTTGTCTCAGGGGTTTGTTCGATATCACCATATTGTTCGGATAAGAATGGTTATAAGGCATTAAAGCAAGCTTGCCAAGTGAGTTAGTGCCACTAATGATTGGCTGCTTTTTAAATTAGAGGTCATAATGATAATCATGGTGAAACAGACAAATTAGTTTTCCTGTAATTATTTCCTAGAAAGAATATGTATGAAGTAAGGCACGTGTGTGTTAAATGCTCAGATATTTTAGGATTGGGAATCTATACACTATAGTATGTATACATACTCAGTTATATTGGCCCTCTTACGTCTGTCTGTCTTGTCTTGACTATTATTACTTATTATCATCATTATTATAGGCATTGCCGCCTTATAGCTCCAGGATCCCTGGTACAATCCTGAGCCTAGGTTCCCTACCCGTTCTCTGGTTTCCTCCTAAAAACTCAAGAAGATGACAGTAGGTGGATTGCTTATACTACACTGCCCCTAGAAGTGAGTGAGTGTGTGAGTGAGTGAATATGTGCATGGACTGGCATGCCATTCTGGGTGTATATTCCTGTCTAGTGGATAAAATAATTACTGAAGATGGATGAATGGATGAATGAATGCACTGTCTGTCACTGTGCTACTTATCCTCTAGTCCATCCATACATCTATTTTCCATACCACTTATCCTACACAGGGTCACGCGGGGAGCCTGAAGCCTATCCCAGGGAACTCAGGACACAACCCGGGGGACACCCTGGACAGGGTGCCAACCCAACGCAGGGCACAATCGCACACACATTCACACACTGCGGACCATTTGGAAATGCCAATCAGCCTACAACACATGTCTTTGGACTGGGGGAGGAAACCGGAGTACCCGGAGGAAACCCCCGGAGCATGGGGAGAACATGCAAACTCCACGCACAAAGGGTAGAGGCAGGATTCAAACCCCCAACCCTGGAGGTGCAAGGTAATAATAATAATAATAATAATAATAATAATGATAATAATAATAGTGCATGAGTAGGATGCAGAGCCAATGAGCACATGCGCATGCCTCTCTCACCCAGCGTTTTGACGGCGATCTGGCGCGTGAGCGGCGGGGGAAGATTGATGCACACCAGATCCACATCCTGGTGCAGGAGCACGTCGTCGATGCGGCTGGTGTAGAAGGGCACGTCCATCTCCTTGGCCAGCTCCTCGGCCTCCTCCTGCGTGCGGCCCCACAGCGCCTCCACGGAGAAGCCCTCACTCTTCAGCAGCGGGATAATCACCCGCGCTGTCAGGCTGGTGCCGAACACACCGACCCCGGGCAGCATGGCGGTCACAGCTCGCTACTCAGACACCCGACTAGAACAGCATGGCAGCACTACAGCACACGATCTCTCTCTCTCTCTCTCTCTCTCTCTCTTTCTCTTTATCTCTCTGTGTGTAGCATCAGGTCGGCCATCCACCTGCACCGCGCGCGCCGCTTCCGCCGCTGCCACGCATTTTCGCCTTCGTGTCCCCTATATACAGTCTGATATCTTATTCCTAAAGCATCTCGTATTTAATTCAGCATCCTGTAATCCAACAGATCAGGCATGCAGAACACGAGCGCAAAATGTCCAAAACACATCAGCAGGGTGCAATGAAGAGAAGGGCGCGCGCTATGTCCGTCTTCTGAGACGCGCGTGCAAAATATAAACCGGTTAAATCGCTCCTAAACAGCGCATGTTATCCAGTTTAACCAGAAAGCCGGACACCAGCCTTGCTGTGCTTGTATCAGGACTGCGGCCAGTGTGTCAGTGAAACTCACTCCTCACTCCTCCTCCTTCTCCTCCTCCCTGTTAACCCCTTCACTCCTGCAGCAGCTGAATACACTTCTGCGTGTTTCCATAGCACAGGGGCGGCACAGGGGTGGGCGTGGCTTACAACGATGACGTGTTGGGGGCTCGAGACTCCGACTGAAACCTGCCCCTTTTAAATATATGTATTGATGTGTCGTTGTTTTATTTATTTATTTTTTTGTCTTCTAAAATGACATTTTGGAGTGTGCTGTTAGCGGTTGTTTGAAATCTGCGCCAGTTGCAGATTATTCTCCTGGATTGATGTATTTCAAATAATTTGGAGGTCTTTTTAAATCCCTTGCCAGACTCATAGGCATCCACAACCTTTTTTTCTGAAACCCTTACAGAACTCTTTAGATCTTGGCATGATGACACCACACACCTCAATGACAAAAGGAACACCAGACACTAGATACCAGAGGTTTAAATAAGACAGGTTCCACCTTACATGTAGAACACCTGGTTCTAAGTTTATGGATTTGAAGGTGTGATAAATGTACGGGTGTAACTTAATCTTTCCATGTGACTGATCTGTTTTCTGTTAATTTAAATTGTGAAAATTACTACAAAATGTCAATTTTATGTGTCATTTGATAGAGTGTATGACCTTTATTAATAGGCACTGTTTCAAAGAGGATCAAATTTTTGCTTGTCCAAATATGTCAAAAAAGCCAACAATTTCAATGGGGTGTACTTATTTTTTGACTGTATATTCATATACATGACTGTATATGAATTTATGTGAAACCTGCAAACCCTATGAATTAATTAAAATAAACTATGTTAAACTAAGCTTTGTCTTTTTTTTAATCACTATATATATTCAGGACACTGTTGGGTTTCTGTGTGTAGAGTATCGTGACTCTGTGTTTAGCTGCTAGTAAGCAGGGAGAAAAGAAAGTGGAGGATTTGAGCCCCCTGCTGGACAAACAATTCACATCTCTCAGAAAATAACATTGGTACAGTGATAAAACGGACAGCCCAACTAAAATTATTATTATTTTTTTTTTTTAGATTAAAAGACTGTATACATCTGCCACAATAAAATTATAACATTTAAACATGGTAGGCTAGACAAAAAAAGAAATACTTATGAAACACTTATGAAGATTTATTGCACAGAAATGGCTACCAGAGCACTGGACTCCATTGGGGGGAAATAATACTGAGTCTGGAAGCCATACTGTTACATTTAGACAAATTTGCACTGATTATTGTGATAATTACAACTAGGACTATTCATTCAGAAATATACTGGCATTATATTACACTCCTATGCTTGTCATCTTGTCATTTACATCATCACATTAGTGTTTCTTTTACCCAGAAATTCAACTTAACCATCTGGATAAGCCAACACTAAATACTGAGAATCCTTGTGTAAATATTGATGTTTATATAGAACATGTTGCAGACTCTAGATAGGCCCTAAATGCATTTTTTTTTAAAAAGTAACAGCGCTTGCTATATTACACTGCATAGGCAATGTAGGTGTTATAATGTCTCACTAACATATGCACACATCTTTAAAGTTGACCCAAATCAAGATAATAGTTTCATTTATGAAATGGATATTAATATTGAAAACAAGTGCTTTAATAAAGTTTGATACATTTCCAGACACGTCTGATGTGTGTTATACATAGAAAAGGAAGAAAAATGAACTTGCTAGTGTGCATAGATATAACAAACATGATTGTTTAACGAAATAGTTAACCAAAAGACAAAATACTTCAGTTACCCCAAATGTAGTTGCTGAGTCATGCTTGACGTCTGATGTTTTTCTTCTTTAGTTTTGTACTTGCTTTGAAACAGCATTATTAAGCTAAAATAGCAGGCATAGTTCATATGTATGGATTTAAGTTCAGAGTGGAACTATATTATCATCCACCCCAGGATCCTTCAAACTGTGGGAGGGGGGCCTGAGGAGAAAAAAATGATACCAATAGTCATTCCAGTTGACTAAGATGGCTCCATCCATTATGTTAGAGCATTAACTATAAGTTATAATAAGCTTACAGTAAATATAACTAAATAAAAATTGGTTGGTTTGAAGGGAGATATTTATTGAAAAGACATTGGGTGAGACAAAATTCCATTATTTGTTAACTAAATCAACCTTCTAGCTCCAGTAGCCAACCCTCTTCTTTGGTCAAACTATTCCTATAATGAACAGAAGGGAAAAATAAAATAAATAAAACACAAAGTATGCATTCTAAGACAGGGAACACATTAAGATTTACAATGATATTATTAATATCTCTTCTCTGTATGAGTTGGCACAGGAAGTTTACAAGGGGGAAAAGGATGAGGTAGCATATATGGTAAACACAACAGTAACTGCCGCTTTTCCACTGCACGGTACGGCTCAACTCGGCTCGCTTTACTTTTCTGAGCTTGCTTTTCCACTGCAGTTTAGTACCGCCTCAACGTGGGTGGGATTATAGGCTGATCGTCATAGTTGCGCCGCCTCTACTGCCGTGACATCATCTTAAATGCGACACAAACACACAACACAGGAGCAATGGAGGATATCGAAGGAATGGTGCTCTTGATTCTCGGCATGTGGCTGTTTTTCACAGCAAGACGACAAACTTTGTTTGTAAAGAGGTTGATGGCACCAAGACGAAATACTGCTGAAAAAAACAGGAGAGTTTGGGAAATCATACACCAAAGTGAAGACGACGACATCACTGTGTTTGCTCAAAGACGACGCACTAGGGTAAGAAATGATATTGCTGAAAGTTACAGGTAGGGTCAGTGATTTTCGAATAATATTTAAAGAAGATCTACATTGCAGTACATCAGCTGATAATAAAATATCCTGGCACACCAGGATTTGTAAACAGGAGGCAGAAAAAAAGAACAACAGATGATCTGGACCACCAGTGACTAACAAATAAGTAAAGGAGGTGTCTTTGCTTGGCTGTCAATCATGTTGCATGCCAATTCAGTAAGCTTCTTATCATGAAGCATAATTTTGCATTCAAAAAGTATGTTTGTGGATATGGCTTGGGAATGAAAACTGACTTAGTACTGCTACAATAACTGGCTGTACCATTGTTAGTACTTTAGGCATGGTGATGCATGGTGACAGAATGAAGGTTTCCAGGAGGCGTAGGTGAGGAAATATCCCTTCTGTTGTGGCTTAGTTAAACATGAGGGTTAATTTAATTTTAATTGTTGTGGTGCCAAAAAGTCATTATATTAGTTCTTTCTGGTGGAACTAGTGCCACCTGGTGTACAATGTTAAGTATAACGTTACGAATGATATATCGTTCTGAATGTACCTTTTAAGTAATGCTTTTATCATTGTTCACTTTTACTACAATAAATTAGTTCAAATAAATTATAGCTAGCAATAGAAACAAAGGACAAATGAGCCAAAGACACTAGATACATTTCAGCACTTTAATTTAAATTACTCCGAGGCACAAATGTAATTTAAAAGGCTACTTTCCACTACTGTGCATCCACGTGTGCTACAATCAGTGCCTTTCTTGTATTATTTGCCCAAGGCTAGTACAAGTTTTGGTCGAACATGTCCATCCCAGCGACTGTGAGACATAGGTTCTTCTTCTTTAAAACAAAATGATGGGGGACTTTGGATTTCATGATCTGAGATGTTTCTATGTAGATTTTTGATCACTCTGATACATATTCCACTGCACACAGATATTACACATACATAGTGTACTTTCTCACTCTTTCTCTCACATGGTTTCTCTCACTGATCTTATGTAGCTGTATATCAGTAAATCCTATTGGTCTCTGGTTCAGTGCCTTATCATCATCATCATCATCTCTTTTTAGCTCAATTCCATGTGTTCCTTTCCACACCTTGATCAACATTTTAAAAGTTTAACTCTCTCCCATACCAAATAGTTGGTGATAATGTGAAATTTTGATAAACAACATTTTTAACAGTGCTGAATCCGATTTATTGTCCTGGTCCCAACGAACCAGAAAAGCATTGCATGTCATGTTCCAATTGGTTTATGGGACAGAAAAAAAAAAAAACATGAACAAAAACCTCACACACACACACTTATCGCCCTTCACATATTTCACTAAAATTTAACATAACACTTAGTGTAACATAACTGAAGTGCAGAGACTATGACTACAGACAACATAATAAGACTAAGTAAACTAGTACATGGATAGAAACATGGATGTTATACTCCACAGAAAGAGAGTCTCACTTCATCAAAGTCCATTTGTAGGGATTCCCTTTCTATGGCCAGTTCTATCACAATGCACTGTAGAAAATTACAATGTTCAGGTTACAAAATACTGCACAACTAAAAAAAAAAAAAAAAAAGAATCTTTTCAAATATATACAGTGATGCGTCCCCTTTTCACCACACAGGCTTGAACGGCATTGTATACGAACAAGGCCAAAAACCTGTAGAGAAGATATTAGGGAATCCAGACTTGCTCTCTCTCAAGTTTCAGACCTTATTGACAAGAAAACAATTCAAGCCACATAAGCTGCGATCACAGAAACACATTTTTGAAAGGTTTATATGTTACACATACACATTTTCTACTGTGCGTGACTGTAAATACACATAACTACGTGCACTCTCTCACACACACACAGAGACACAGACACACCAAAAACACCTTCCAGTATGTTTTTTGGCACAAATCATACTTTGATACAAAGGACAATTACATTAACTTAAAAACGTAAAATGATTCAATCTCAAACAGTACTTCCTTTTGCAATACAAGCTTGTCAGGCTTCCTAAACACAAACAGGATTTCCTATGAATCTGGCCCTTACATTTAAATCAAATTGGTGCTGAAAAATAAAACAAAAACGAACCATATGCTCACTCCAACTCTATGTTACTGTAAACGTGACCTGCCTATTATGACCTGTAGCCTGGATTTTAAACACCTATACCTTTATGGTGTGTACGATTGTCACCACTGAAAACATTAAAGTGGTCCAGCATTTAAAACTTGAGCAGCTGTTCATTTTGTTAAATTTTTTTTTAACTAACACACATGTCAAATAAAGGCATTTACTACTGTAAATTATGGGAATACAGCTTTGGTTGTGACTTTGCTTAAAATGTTGTTATCCACTGGATGACATTTATTTAATATATTTTTAGGTTCTGACGAGTAACATTTACTCTATATGGGAGTCTTGTTAAACAGCTAGATCTAACTTGGTCTACAACTTCAAATGGTCTAAAATCAAGATTGTCCAAGTTCTTCTTTGTGCAAGTATTATGGCTATTTTCCTGCTGCATTGATGGGACTTAATTACCACCTTAGTAATACAAATCAACAAAATAAACCCTTAAGCAGCTAGAGAATGATAGGCTTGCGATGTAATGAAGGAACCAAAATTATTGCACGTAATTATCCACGTAAATAATGTTCGCTAAAACAACATGCACACATTTGGCAAACACACCACAGCCAGCCCTATACATATGTAAAACACAAATAAATACTCACTAGATAAAGATAAAAATGAACATCACATTTCTAAACTTGGTGGAGATCACAACTTTTGATACAGATCATGAAGATTTTCCTGGTGAATAAAATCAAACAATTAGGAAAAAAAAAAAAAAAAAAAAAAGGCAATATAAAAGAACGATATATATACTGAACTATGATGATTTGACTATATACACTAAGAATGATGCCATAAGAAGAAAATTTTTAACCAATTTTGCTGACAGAGAGAAACAAAATCCCACCATAAATGCTACCATTATATTAAAGCATCTTAGTAGTTGAAAATTATTATTATTATTATTATTATTATTATTCAGTGTCAACAGCAACCAAAAAAAATGGTTAAAGAATTATGGGCCGAAATGTAGTAATTCTTCAATGGCATCTCTCAAAAGAGCCTCTTCTTTTGTTTTTAAGAGTGTACACTGAGTGTTGCTACATCAGTAACTTCATTGTTTGTGACTCTAAACACAAAAAAATAACTGTATTGTAATCTAAAACTTTATGAACATATGATGTTTGCGGATGACATTGTGATCTGTAGGGAGAGCAGGGAGCAGGTGGAGGAAAGTCTAGAGAGGTGGAGGTTTGCTCTGGAGAGAAGAGGAATGAAGGTTAGTCGCAGCAAGACAGAATACATGTGTGTGAATGAGAGGGATCCAAGTGGAACAGTGAGGTTACAGGGAGAAGAGATAAAGAAGGTGCAGGATTTTAAGGGTCAACAGTCCAGAGCAACGGGGAGTGTGGAAAAGAGGTGAAGAAGCGTGTGCAGGCAGGTTGGAATGGGTGGAGAAAAGTGTCAGGTCTGTTGTGTGATAAAAGAGTACCAGCAAAAATGAAAGGAAAGGTGTACAGGACAGTAGTGAGACCAGCGATGTTGTATGGTTTGAAGACAGTTGCACTGAGGAAAAGACAGGAGGAAGAGTTAGAGGTAGCAGAGCTGAAGATGTTGAGGTTCTCTTTGGGAGTGACGAGGATGGATAGGATCAGGAATGAGTACATCAGGGGGACAGCACATGTGAGATGTTTTGGAGACAAAGTTAGAGAGGCCAGGTTGAGATGGTTTGGACATGTTCAGAGGAGGGAGAGTGAATATATCGGTAAAAGGATGCTGAGGTTAGAGCTGCCAGGCAGGAGGCCGAGAGGAAGACCAAAGAGGAGGTTTATGGATGTAGTGAAGGAGGACATGAAGGTAGTCGGTCTGAGAGAAGAGGATGCAGGGGAGAGGGCTAGATGGAGGCAGATGATTCGCTGTGGCGACCCCTGAAGGGAACAGCCGAAAGGAAAAGAAGGTGCAAAGGCCGGTGGAACAGCTAGCCAGGCCTCTTCATAACTACATGTAGTGCTGTTGTGGTGAGCAGTGCCACCAAACTGAAGTGTTTTAATACGGCCCTCGTCACAAACAGCACATTGAGAGTAACAGTAACACTAATCCTACCTGTCCCACTGAAAACTCTGCCTACAGAAAACGGCTTAGCAATCTGAATATGCTCATGGCTGTTTTAACAAACTCAAGTGAACCTTGGATAGAGGAATCGATTCCTTCAGAAAACGATAACAATCAGCACATACAGCACATTATATTACATATCCTTCACTTAACACAAATCGACATGGATGGTAGAGGGCAAAGGACGAATCACAAAATTAAATGAACATAGAAAGTCAATGAGTGCCATTAGTTTTGGTGTGCTTGTTTGTCCTTGTTTGGCCTTCCGTGGTTATACGTCTTGCCCGAAATGTCTTCCTGCCAAAGGGGATCCTCTGCCTTCTTTTCAAGGCCAAAATTGCACAGTATCTCCTGAAACACCAGTCCTCTATAATGCCACTATCCCAATCCCAGCTTCACCATCAATGCTATTCAAATACAGCTGGGACAGCAATGGAGTTATGAGTAGATGGTGATAACCTCTCGCCCACCACCACGAACCAACAGGACCCGGTTGAGACCTTCTAACAAAACCTCAAGGAACTCCATGTCTGAGGCACACTGGTTAAGAAACAAAATCATTCATTTTTGTCTGTGAAGAAGAAGAAGAAGAAGAAGAAGAAGAAGCAGCCTTTTATTTGTCACATACATTACAGCACAGTGAAATTCTTTTCTTTTGCATATCCCAGCTTGTTAGGAAGCTGGGGTCAGAGTGCAGAGTCAGCCATGATACAGTGCCCCTGGAGCAGATAGGGTTGAGGGACTTGCTCAAGGGCCCAGCTCAAGGGCGAATTTTGGGATGATGGATTAAAAAAGCTGGATGGAAACACCGGATGCGAATAAAATCTTGAAAATGTGCATAAAAAACGTATTCTCTCAATTGAGGCGGATAATTTTTTTATTCTATAAAAAACACACACACATAAACTACAATGGAAACACATTTAACAAATAAATTCCTAAATGCGCATCAAAAAATTCAGGAGACTTTTCCTCAACAAATCATGTGATTGGATAATTGGCTGATGTGACTGGGCATTCAGCACATGCGGCCAACTTATACAACGCAATGACTCTGCATACTTCTGTCAGAACTGGGGCACGGTGAGTCACATAACTGGTCTAACCAGCGGACCAGTCTCGTTGCACAGCATCTCAAATGTTTTTTTTTTTTGTCATTCTGAAATGCCTGAGCCAAAGTGTCATCGAAATGATGTGGTATAATTACCTCCCTTAACTGTCTCTCATGATTCCCATCCCAAATATCAGGTATCCGCCTCCAATCGCAAGATAACATGAGGTTTGTGATAGTGTTTCGTCTGTGCACTCTAAAGCACAAGTAATTTATTATATTGGGAAAAAGAGCCACAGTGGCTTCCCCGGTTGCAAAAACTTCCATTTGTATTGATACTTTGCACCAGTTTCTCCAGAAGTGACGATTATGTTCTCTTGAACACATGGGATGGAAACGATACTTTATTCGCAAATGTTTTATGCGATATTCCAATTTTTCGCATAAGTTCAATTTGAAACTTGGATGGAAACATAGCTAAAGGCAGCTTGGCGGTGCTGGAGCTTGAACCCCCAACCTTCAGATCAGTAACCCAGAGACTTAACTACTGAGACACTACAGGCATGGTGCTGCTCCTCGAGTAAACTGCAAGAGAATAGAAGTGGAGACATACCAGAACCCTTCTTTTAATTGTTGAACCTGGGTTTATTTAATATATTTATGTGTCGGTCTGGGAAAACCGAAAAATTGTGTTTTGGCTCAGCTTTAAGAAACCAGAAATATATTTCACAATAAATAAATAAATAAATAGATAAATAGATAAATAAATAAATAAGTGCATCTTGTTAGTTAAAGCTGTCTCTACACTATTCAATTTTCAGCCCATTTTTACTGTCACAGACAAAAATCGTAAATTCTAGAAAAAAAATTCTAAATCTGTAAAATAATGTAAGGTGAGATCGGTGGCCTGGCAGTACCAGAAATTTAAAAATGAAAACCGCACAGTGTGATCTCTGCAACAATGCTCGTCTAAAATTATGTGAAACTCAATGAACAGCTACAAGTAGTACATGGTAGTGGCTTAGACACTTATAAATTTCGATAAGGATACAGTTTTCATCTCCTCCACGGTTCCTGGGTGGCCCAGGCATGTTGAGGAGGACCAGCTGAGCGTCCTGCGACTTATTCAGCACCACTTCATTCAGCTTCACAGCTGTGTGCATGCGCCTCACATTCGACTGGTTGCTGTTTTCCAAAAGCATTTAGAGAAGAAGTAAATATCAACAGACTGATGTCTGAAAACCTCAAAGAATGAGTGATTAGAACCATAGATACCAAATACAGGGACACTTAATACTTCAAGGTAATAGATAGTCAAGGCTCTAGCTGGCAGTTCCAATAGCACAGATGCAAGTTGGAATTTATAGTCATAGAATGTAGTGCTATAATTAATTAGTATAATCTCTATACCAAGTTATAAAAATGTACTGAAAAGTCCCTGTGTTGAGTACAGTGGTTTAAATCTCCCATTCAACTGCAACAACCAATATCTTGTTTTGTATATCAGGGATTTTCTACAGTTCAAAATACACATACGACAATTACAATTCAAGATTATGTGAGAATTAATTGTTTTATATATATATATATATATATATATATATATATATATATATATATATATATATATATATATATATATATAAAAGAAATCAAATTAAAGTCACCTGAAACCTTATTCAATCCTTGTTATTGAATTAATTTCAATGAGCACATTGGTCCAAGTGTTTCAAAAAGTGTTCACTGCAGCGGTTTTGTGATATTCTTCGATGAAATAGGGAAGAGCTGAAATCTAATTGGACAATTTGAGTTTATTGGACAGGCAGGCATTAAAATATTAATCAAATATTAAACACATTTATGTGCCAATATGCAAATATAGGCCAATCAGCACCAGTGTAAGTGCATGTAGGAAAGGGGTGGTTTTATTTAGTATATTCATAGAATCTACAGGGTGTCCAAAAAGTCAGGGACCAATGGGAATATGTTGTGCAAATATGTCAATCTGAATATGTTGAGCGAAATCCGCAAAAATACGATTCAGTGGCTGAGAAAATGAATAGAGTGTAGGAGTGAACATGTAGTGCATATGTTGTAAATAATAAATATAAAACAAAGTACATGTAGGTTCATGACTTGTCAGACACTCTGTAGATTTCCTGATGAGGATAACAGTGTAGGTACTTTTGTGTATTTTATCTAATGCCTTTTTTTTTTGTGGAAATGCAATTTATTATTGAATAAAGGGGGGGGGGAACCTGTGGCCTTTAAAATAGGTTTTGGGTGACTTTAAATTGCTATTATATTACAATTATGTTACTATAATTTTATATAATATTATACTATTCTATTACAGAACATGAGTTTAGGTAAAAATAATCAAACACATACATTTTAACATGTTTATTATGTGAAATGTATTGTTTTAGTTAATATAATATATAAATCTTTAATAAAAAAGCATTGTTGTTCTACAGGGACATAGCAAATAGCTAAATAAAAGCACAGTAGTGGAAGTTAAAGCGCATGACACTATAGCTGGTGAACAAAGCAGGATATGCACATGACCTTAATGCAAATTACAATTAAACACACTCAAACGCAACGCAATCAAAACACATGCTCTCCATAGCAACCTGATGTCAATTCAACCATCCACACGCAAAGGTCTGTTTATTTAGCATGTTTTTTTTTTTTTCTTCTTTTCAGTCTTATGATGCAGAGTAAGGTCTGAACTAACTGTGCGTTCAAGTCCTCCTGGGAAGTTTGTGTTTACGAGTTGGCAAGTCATAATTACGGTTTTTTAACTCTACTTTTAGTGAAAGAAGAACAACGAAAGTGCATCAGGTGTGTTTTGCGTTTTTATGTTTTTAATCAATCAATTTATGAAGCCACTGTAGACTTTATTGTTACATATTATATCGTAATAGTACAATGCTAAGTATTATTGTACTATTGTACACACATAATAACTGAAATCAGCTTCTGAGATGAGTAAACATTCAATATCAACAAATTTACGGTCAACTACAGACGTTGCATCCGTTGATTCCACCATGTTTCCCCCCAACTCGGAATCTCTGGGCTCAAAGGTTAATCCTTAGTTTCCCCACACATAATTATGACTATGTTGTGGTGTTCGTGAGCATTCTACTTGTAAATACGATCTTTCCGACATGACTTGAGCAAGTTTTGAATAAGTTTTCAGATATTCTCAAACTGACACCAGGTGCTGTGGTCTGAAAAGCACGTATTGTTTTGATTGAAAGGAACATACTATTCTGTCGTGCTAGTTAAATGACTTTATGCAGTGAAAGAAGTTATGACATTGTAAGAAGCATGCATCTGCATCTCTCTCTCTCTCTCTCACACACACACACACACACACACACTGAGCATGATAAATTGTAATGGACCGAGGAGACGGGACAACTACAACACAGACACATGGCCTACATTAAAAAGAAAGTGGACTTACAGACTCTCCCACTCTCTGGAAGGAGGAAAATGGGACAAAACAATAGAGACAAACTTAGACGGTGCTGCAAATCCTTCACAAGGACATGCCAACCATCCCAGCAAATCCACAGGTAAAAATGCTTAATGCGGTCATCTATAATTGTCTAAATCACACATACTGTGAAACTTTAGCAACACTAAGAACTGCTTTAACGCAGTATTCTCAATCCCAGGACCAAGGACCCATGTTCTAATTTAACACACTATGAGACAGATTTGTTTTCAAGTAAACCATAACTTAAACATAAACGTGTTGAGTTAGTGTTCCTCGGAACTGGGATTAGGAAACACTGCTTTAAGCATGGTTCATCTTTTTTGCTGAAAAATTCTTCGAAGTACATTTACACAAGGCTAGGGCCTCATATTGAGGATACTGGACAAATATACACCCGAGTAAAAGCATAAAAATAAAGATACTTTGCATAACTACACACACAGGGCCATATTCAGAGTTGGTGACGCAAGTCTAATATTTACTACAATATTTACACAGGGGAAAATGACTCATATTCAGACTCACGTTACACAGCTGCTTATGTCAATTTTCTGGGCTCCCCATTCAGATTATGCAAATCACCTAAGTGTATTTCATGTGTCCAGGGTTGCCAGATTTTTCTCAAGTAGAAGTGTGACAACGGGGTTTTAATAGTGTCTAGATCACCACCTTTAAACACTAGCAGTTCCCTTTAAGCACGAAAAAAAAATTGGGCAACAAAGACTAAAGAAGAAATTGCAACAGGCAATTTAATTAAAACATTAATACTGCAATTTAATTGAACAATATGGCTTCCACCCTCATTATACAACAGCTTATAAAAGCTCATGATCCAGCACTTCCTATTATTTAGCTTTTGTTATTTTTTTATATCGGGTGCCAATATGATATGATATAATATAATATAATATAATATAATATAATATAATATAATATAATATAATATAGTCATGAGATACTAAATCTAGCTCATGAAATTATACTGTGTGTGCAGAATGTAGTAGTAATATTAATTCTAATAATGTATGCAGGGTATTAATTCATGCTTTTATTTGAATAAATTTGAGCTGTCAAATTAATAATATGATGATAAGCTCAATAAGCATTCAGTGTTCTTCATACTATTATCCACAAAAAATCTGGTCCATAAAAATAAACTTTTGGTGGAATTTTACGAAATCTATGAATAGTGTCATATTTATGTAATTATTATTGGCATTAAATGGCATTCTGTAATTTTTCTGGAGTGTATTTTCATCCCAAAACATGGATTTCATTTTGTGGCTATATGTCAGACAATGTTGCATTGTTGACTTAATACTGTTCTCTCACTCGAGCTGCTAATGAAGTTTTGTGGCTTTTACTATGTTAGCCTTAAACAATTAGAACAATTCAAAAGATATATGCATTCAAAATTGACAGTCTCTCTCTCTCTCTACCACCAATATGGATCAGCAATTTTGATGACATCATTCTGCACTTCGGCTTCTCATCAGAGGTAAGCTAAACGTTACTGGCTATTTCAAAAGGGGGAGGAGCCACTTGATATGTCCCACCCTGACTTCCTGTTTCAGTGGAAATTACATCAACACATTGAATAATGCTACACGTTTCAAGGCACTTCAAGGGACTTTAAGTTCAGAATCAAGTGTAACTGAGTCACGCCTCTCTGAATTGTGCTCAAGTCCATAGTCATGTCTGAGGTTTGAATAGCAATGTTATGAAGATCTGAATTACATCCTCACATGTGTGCGCTTACCTCAACTCTGAATCCAGCCCATAATTTCAGAATAAATAACTTATTAGTCATGAAAGAGAAATATGAATTAAACTCTAGACGTAATCATAAACGGAGACGGACACTATATTAAAATTCTTGCTATTGTTGTTTATAGACATACAGTATGCTGTATGTTATTCTTTTAATAGCAACACGTTATTGCATACATGGATATAGTATACTGCATATTATTCGTCCCTGAGGGAAAATTTAGAAAGTGTTACATGTTATTGTTTAAGAGAGTTTTAAAATATGTTAAAGAACGAGTATTACTTATAACAGTAACGCATTTTTGCATACATGGATGTTGGCTATATGGAGGTTTATTCAGTAACACAGACACACAGGACACATGGTGAGATCATGACCGTTAGTCCAGACAATGTGCCTACACACTGGGCCATGCTGTTTAACAGAGATGGCTTGCAAAATCCTATATGTGATAACCAACACTACTACACATCATGCAGGCTGTGCCCTTAAAAACGAAACAAAACAAAAATAAAATGTACACAGGAGTATGTGTCAAATCATGCAAACGTCTTCCAGACCAGAAATGATGAGATATATAGGAGACATTTTTAAAATTGTTCTAATAAATCAAATACTGACAAAACAAGAATAAAGCCACCAAATCATAACAGGAATCTTAAACAGTTTTCATAAAGTTGTGATAAAGATGCTGATACAAAAATTTCCAGTGTCATAATTTGTATCGCTTAAGTACTACTAACTAGAACATGACGATTACTCCAACTGGCTCGCTTAAGACTAGGCTAAGGCCACCAGCATAGTACTGTTGTACTTAAGTACACTAATCTAACCAAATCAACCATTTAATGTATACTTGAACATGAAAAAATAATTCAAACTGTGGTGTGTACTCACGGTTTCATGTTGAAAATATCCCGCACACCCATGTTGGGGTTTTGCTCCCGGTTGCGATTGCGTTCAGTAAAGAACTTCTCTTTGGTCCAGGTCATGTGAACCCGGTCAGGAGTGGCATCAGCTTTGTCATTAATAGCAGCATGGGACGCCGTGTTCTTATCATGAATTAGCTGCGCCTGAAGAATTCATCACAAGCATTAAATCAGTTCACATGGCTCAGAAAACATTAAAGCATAACTAACCAACCCAAGGAAATTCTCCCCTAGAAATCCTAACATCAGGTCATTTCTGTGTAAGGTTTCTGTTAAAATTTTAAACACAACATTAATGGGCACATACTACTGTCCTGTCAGAAAGGTATCTTTGGGTACTTTAGGCTCATGTAGAGCACCAGATCCAAAATGGTTTATTTTGTGTTTTACTATTAATGATTTGCAAGATGGCTAACTAGCTTGCTAGCTACGTTGCTAGCAAGCAACTGTCGGTGTGTCTCAATCAGCTCCCTAGCCATTTTAAGGGCTGTCTCAATCAAAAAATCCTCCCAGTGCACTGGAACGTTCGCTCCCTAAAAAATCCCACAATGCACCGCAAAAACCAGGCAGCATCAATAAACAAATTTATATGACATATAAAACTGAAATATTTTTAAGTTTTGAATTTTTGGTTACATTTTTCAACGCAAGTACGTAGTTATGTCGGAAATTGAGTTATCAGTGTCCCAATGTGTAGTGAGTCAGGGTCCTTACCAGTGCCTGAACTCTTGTACACAATATACTGATTCATGACCTATGGAGCTAGAAAGTTGATCGAGACACACCATCTAGGACAGTTGGCAACTATACTAGCTAGCTAGCTAATCAGCTTCTGGGCATGCTTATACAAAAGTTGCAAATGTCTTTTGTTTATAAATAGGAAAATTACAGGTTACCCTAAACTGATTTAGAAGACTTGTATTTACAACATAATCTGATCTAGTATTTGCTCATTTCTACAAACTTTTACTACTGGAGCTAGAATGCTAAGTCACTACTAACAGCACCAACAACAAAGATGGAGGATTTGGCTTAGTTGCGATTTTTCAGATCTCTCCTATTTTGTAATGACTTAAAAATTCAAAGTGCCTAATAAAAGCTTCACCTAATACCTCTGCTGAAAACAAACAAACAAAAAAAAAAAACTATAGAAAGCATCACAGAAATTCTAATGGTTCCCACTACAAATACCATTACAAACCATCAGCTAACCATTAAAACCATTACTGGTCCTTAATGGTATCCACGAGACATAACATGCCACCAATAGAAGGCAACAAATTACCAGTAGAGACACACAGGGACCATTACAGTTTCCATTAAAACCAATACAATTCCCGTTATAACCATTAAAATCATTACAAATCCTATGAGGGTTTCTATTGTTTTTTACAGCAGGGACAATTTTGCCAACTATTGGATATATTTTAACTACAATAGCAAACATGATTAGCATGCTAAAAATGTGTACATTACAAAATATTAATAGGCTTTTGTTATTTCTTATTAGAATGATTAGCCAATTAAAACACTAAAACATAGTTACTGAGCTCTATGATAAACTTGGGAGCTTCATTTAAGTAAAATTTACCCACTTTAGTACATTTGCTAATAAATTATAAGGAAAAGCTTAAGAACTGTGCAATGGATAAACCAAAAACAAAAACCAAACCAAAATGTATACATAGTGGTGAAAATGTGTTTCATATGAGTACCAAATGATCTATGCTGTGCAACATGTAAAACACACACAAAAAAGGTTATTTGATGTTTAGTTTTTACATGTAATATGCAATATATTAATATGCATGACGAGGTGGGATTATACCAACAAGCTGGCATGCAATGTTATGCATATTATTTGTGAACAAAACATAAAAAAGCAATGCATGGGTCAAAATCCAAGCTATCATTCGCTGTTTTTTGCTGGCTAAGTAAAGAGGAGAGTCTGTGGTGAAGCTCTCACTATAAGAAGGGTAGCAAATGATAAGGAGTGAAAGGAGAAAGGAACAATATTTGTTCACAGGGGGTTGACAAGGAGGTGGAGGCCACTGCGCAGAGATTCATGCTTAATGGGAGGATTCATATAGATGGATAAACACACCATGACAGTTACAGAGCCACCATGTCACTTGATACCGAAGTGACAGAGAGCTCTGTGTAAAGATTAAAGATTAAGAAGGTTTGTCTTTGATCATATGTACAGCTCTCTGCACTTGTTTGTGGCTCTGTAATTGTGAGTGTTGGATCCAGGGTGGTGTTCTCGAGGGCACGGTTTTAATTTTCGCTACCTCGTTCTCCATTTCGTCCTCCAGGGCAGCACCTTGGTTACTTGAGCCCGTGCTCTGAGCCCGAGTGCGGTTCTTCCTCCGAATGGAGCTACGAGATTCATCAGTGATGCTCTGAATCTGAAGGGGTAAGTGCCAGTCCCCATAGCACCAACAATATGAGAGATGTCATATGGCTACATTATGGTGTGCAACAAGGATTCATGCTAGGTCTTCCATT